>SNQJ01S0007204.1:10755-27857 GCA_010110895.2 Picea sitchensis
GGTTTTATTGAATTATGTTTGAGTCTTGTTTGCTAGCAGTCCTATCTCAGATTGTTTTTGCTTTATTATTTTTTCCTTACATTATTTGTTTTTCTGTTAGAAAGAGTATCCAAGCCTTCAAGGGATCCTGGTTATCAATATCAGTGGTCTCTTCCTGGTTTGGTCTGTCTGTTTTCATTTTTTCTAAGAGTTTAGATATACATGTGGCATGTACAAGGTCAGCCCGTGTGTACACGCCCTCTGTCTCTGTTCAGTGCGAGTTTGCACGCGTGCGGTTTGAGTAACAGTCGTGTGCTTGTATAGGCTACTTTTTGTTAAGGGTAAGGCAATCATCCTGTCCCTTGATAAGAAGTATTCCTCTCAGGGGTTTGAATCTTTGTTTGAACAATCAGTATCTTAGGATTAATTTTACTCTTAGCTTACTTTTTCTCATAAAAATAAAAGAATTTTAAAGGTTTTTAGACAAGTGTGAGAGTCATTGTTTTTAGAATTGCTAGTGTGTGATTTTTGACCTGATTCTTTGCGATCTGCGATTTAGGCCAGAATTGTTTTTCTTGGTTTTTTGCTTGTCGGTATTTTTCCTTTCTTGCTTTACTAGCATTTAAATAAATAAATAAATATCTTTTCATTTTCTCATTTGGTTGAAGAGTTTGTTTATGCATCATTAGCCAGGGAAAAGTCTTTTATTTCATAAGTTTTTATAGTTCACTTAGATCATAAGTAGCTTGTAGTCGAGTGAAATTCTTTTGAGTTTGTTGTCCAAACTCTTAGAAAAGTTATAAAAAAAAAAAAAAAAACTTTTTTTATGAGAAGTTGAAATTTTGCATTCAATAAAAGTTGTGTTTCCATCTTTTTCATTCATTTTTTGCTTTCAAATTTTACACATCATCAGTTTCACCCTCGTACCCCTTGACGTAAGACAAAGCCATAAAAGTAACGCTAAATTTAAAATCTACTAGACTTTTGTGTTTATAGGGTTCACAAACTAGTTCAGGACTAGAACCCTCGATTAGGTTGGAGAGGAGGAAACTCTTCAAGGCCATTTAAAATCAAACATTGGGGTCTGAGATAGGGAGTGTCTAAGTCTAGTTTCGTGAAAATTATCCGGGACCCCCCTCTAACATAGGGGATAAATACGAGGTCGTGTGCGGAAAGGTAGCAGATATAACCCCTCCAAAGTTGGACCAATCGTAGTGGAGAACACATATAGAGGGCTTGTTTTGGGATTCCATCGTTTTCATTTGCCACGGGGCTTCATGGGTCTCGAATCCGTTCGAGGTCCTCATTTATCTTCTGAAACATTTGCTCTCGATACCCTTGACAGGTTTCGGGCTCGATAACCTGCTCATTGTGGTCTACCCGACTTTCGACTGTACCCGCCTGGTGACTGTTCGCGTACTGGCAACCTAGTTGCCAATCTTTGTTAGGGACATACACAGGTGACTGCAGGGGTATACCACGGTACCTAGGACAGACATCGGGCCACACTTTGCAGATTATACCTGGAGGGTGCTTCCGTGTTCAAGTTGCACTTGCACTGGTAAGTTGCTCTAGTGTTGGTTGTTGTAACTATTCTTCCAATTAATTTAGTGTTTGCTTGTCTTATCTCTTAGGGACTTATTTTTTAGTGTGTGTTAATTTTGAATGTTTAGACTACCTTAGAGTGTCTTGGATCTTCTCACACAGTGGAGGATCCCAAGCTCCGTCGGTCACAAAGATTTCTTGTCCTGCCACCGGTTACACTGGAGCCACCCCCACCACCATTAAGGCGAAAGCTAGACCAACAAGGGTCTTTTGAAGCGACCAGGTTACAAACCATTATGCCCGAACAACCCCCAGAGGAATCAACCATTTTGGACCTTGAAGCAACCACTCTTGGCCCGGTTGAAACCTCAACCACTAATTTCTTGGCACCTTTCATTGTACCAATTCAATTTTACGAGCGCCAGACAGTGTCGTACACAGCAATGGAAACAAATGTTGTTACTCCTTCTGGGAATTCTTCAATTCCCACCACGGTTGTCACCACAGGAGAGATTTCATCTCCTAACCCACCGTCATCGGTTCGAGCCACCATGGTCTCGACCGCAACTACTTCGCACAATGGTATGAACCCGTCTTTGGCAGTGGCCACAACCCCTTTAACACTTAGTGCGACAGGCCCTCCATTCTCATACGGGATGCCTAGTTCAGGTACAAGTCCTGTACTTTCCTACTCCACTTTACAGACTTTGGGTCTGGCGGCAGGGAGCTATAGTTCTCCTCTGCAAGGTCACATGGGGGGCACTCCCGTCCCTTTTAACGCTTTTCATTACGGAGGAGGTCATATCCCTCCTTCGTCCCCTTCACTCAGTGGTTCGCATCAGCAATCCATCGGGCAACCTACACACAATAGTTTATTTGGAGCGGGGAGTCAAGGACCACTTTTGCATAGTATGCCGGTAGGTTCGACACTATTTTCTTTGAACGGAACGTTTGGTAACAACACCTTCTCATCAACTGCTTTCCCGACTGGGGGCAACCCCATTTTTGGACAATCTACTCCTATGCAGGGTACTATTCCTGCACAGGGGGAAAACATAGCAGGACCTTGGAATTCAGGGAAATGATATGTTCCCTCCTCCGGAATGTCAATCTGGGGTAATTCTTTCCACAATCACTGGAACCCCGGACAAACTACTATTCCTATCCCCATGGAACCGGCATGGGGTAATCCCTCCCAAAGTCCTTTGAATACAATGCATGCCCAACAATCTATGTCCTATTTTGGAAATCAGTCGATGATGTCTCCACATATGAAAAATTCGTACGCTGGCCAGGGCCATGGTTTCTACCAGAATCCAGGCCAGCAGCTAAACTTTTCCTGGCAACCTGGTGCCAATCAAACTCCAGGTCCCTTTTTCCCAGGTTATCAGCAGCAACCCAAACTATCGTTCCTGGCGACGTTACACTTGCCATATTTGACAAGGTTGTTGAATGACCTTATTTGTCACGATCCGCATTGGCCTCCTATGCCGACGAAGTTGCCTTCGGAGAATTCCAAAGTTCGAAGCCAAGCCTAATGAAGATCCAGGAGATCNTGTCACGATCCGCATTGGCCTCCTATGCCGACGAAGTTGCCTTCGGAAATTCCAAAGTTCGAATCCAAGCCTAACGAAGATCCAGGAGATCATGTGACTACCTTCCATCTTTGGTGTTCATCTAACTCATTGAAAGATGACTCCGTACAGTTGCGATTGTTTCAACGTACTCTCATAGGGAGTGACGCGAAATGGTACATTGAGCTTGATCGCTCAAGATACTCTTCTTTTGGCGAACTGGCGATGGCTTTCCTGAACCATTTCCAGTTACCTATGAGATACGACACTGGCACAGAGTTGCTCACCAATTTTGAACAGACAACAGCGGACCATATCTCTAATCACATCCGAGAATGGAGACGTCGAAAGAGTTTAATCAAGGTACCAGTCCCACCATCATTCCTTCTTGAGTTGTTCCTTAAGTCTTTGGTCCCGCATTTATCCAAAGACATCACAACATCTGGAGATTTCTTCGAAGAAGATGCCATCATGAGGGCTCAACAGTTTGAGCTCATCTATTCTCAGTATGGTTTATTATACAACATCTTGCCAGATGTGCCACGTTCAATACTGGATAAAACTAGACAGAGAGTTGGACCACATGTCGATGGGATTGTTGGTTCAGCACAAACAAAGCCTGTTGAGCAATTGACGAAGCAGTTTCCGCAGTTATCCATACAACACACAGCGGCCAGCCAAACTACTGCCTTGGCTGCTCCCCCTACCAAAATGTTGGAAGTACACATAGTGCGGTCGACTAACCCAAAGGCCATCCAGAAACCTGAAGGGAAGAAAAAACAATGAAAGAAGGGTAAGGAGGACAAAAAACCCAACGATAATGCTGGTGGGGACAACACTAAAAAATGGAAGCCGAGGTGTCCATGCAAATTGTGCGCGGAAGACCAACCGACCCATCTATGTCCTCGACTTGCAGAGGCCCAAAAATTTGTCACACAGCAACAGCAGGCGGTGTTGACTAATCCATTTCAACATGGAAAAAATATAACTCAAGCCTCTGCAAGCACGGAAGGGGGCAGCCAAGAAACCTGCCCACCTGTGAACAACCCTGCATCCATGAACATATATATGGTTAGGGGTGATGCTTTCATATCAACTAGAGCGCACAATTATAGTAAACCAAGCACTTCTGAGAAGGGTAAAGAAGCTGATCTCCCATCTCTTCCTCTACAGATTGAGAAGACGTTGGGAGAAACAATGACATGCATTCCAAAAGGTGCATTTAAAAAATCTTCTCATAACCCAAACGCAAGGGCTGCCCAAAACTACTCTGTGGTGGAGGATTTATCACAAACCCCTTGTGCGATGTTTGCTTTGGAGGTCCTCCAAAGTTGTCATTCTCAGAGGAAAGCTTTGTTAACCGCTTTGGGCTCTATTGAGACTTGTAATCCGGGTACCATCATGTTTGATACAACTGACTTAAAACCTCATTTACCTTACCACGTAGCGTTTCAGATAGTAGTGGCTTACCCCACGAAAACTTTTACACGAAATATCTTCTGCACGGTGGTCGATGAGGGCGCCTCAATATGCATTATGTCGTTGGCATGTTGGAAGGCCATTGGCCATCCCGTTTTGTCTCCATCACCTACTCTCCTCACTGCTTTCAACGGTCGTTCATTCCGGCCACATGGCATCGTTCCTTCTTTCCTCGTACAGTTAGTAGGGAAAATTGTGTGTGTCAAAGTAGAGGTAGTCGATACTCCCCTCGACTATAGCCTTTGTTAGGATGGAGTTGGACTTATGCTATGCAAGTTGTGGTTGCTACAATTTTCTGGGTCTTGTTGTTTCCACACGAGGGCTGGATAGTGACCATCGATCAATCGTTTTTCTCCAGACCTGACCTGGCTTTGGGGGCATCCACGGTCTCGATGATTGATAATCCTCAACTAGGTGTTGTCAACGTAGGGGTTGGTTTGTGCCCATCTTTGATGGGGACCTTCGATTACCCGCCCCCTCAAGGCGATATCAAAATTATATCCAATCACCATAAGGTTGAGATTTTTCAAGTTTCATCATTTCGCATGACTTACTTCGATGATTCATGGATACTTCCTTCACCATCAGCCACGATGGATGAGGCAGGGCACCCGGGTATGTCCATGCCTTTGTCCACCGCTGAAGTAGCGTACTCTTTAGTCAAGCAAGCTTCATCTAACATTGATCCAACTCCTGCACAAGAGCTAGATCCACTTCTAGAGCCTATTTTGGGCTCATGGTTCTCTCACTAACACCGATTCGTTAGACTTAGTCTTTCCCTCTGACGAAACAGTAATCGAAGCAATGACTAGTCCAGACAAACCTTGGGAAGATCTCCATCACAGATCATATTTCCTCCCAGAACTAAGTCGAATTGAAGCAGGAAAATTCACCGTGACTATGACTGGAGATAGGTCTTGTCATACTAATCCCTTAGCTACACAAGATCTATGTTGAGGGTAATATGGCAACCATTGTTGAAATGATACCTATCAATATCTCCAGAACCCCTGGTGTCATAGACAATGTTTTCGTCGGAACATACATCTCCCCCGAGGAGATGTCAGGCATCGACCCACAAAGAGTCTATCATGAGATAAATTTGTTGTTTTTCAAGCTCGCTTTGAGATCCGAAAGAAACATCTGGCGAGACTGCATTTATGCTTTTCGATCTCGTCTGGATTAACTAAGAAAAGTAACCATTATGGAGTCTTCTTTAAACCCTTTTCAGACTCCTTAAAGATGAAAATATTGACGAGTGACCTTGTTTCTTCACACTCGTTCAATTGGTCTAGAAGAATGTTCCTTAAACGGGTCTTCTTTTAAACCCTTTTCAGACCCTCTAAACATGAAAAGATTGTTGAGCGATCTTGTGGCCTTTCACGCTCGTTAAACTGAAATTTGAAGTCACGTCTGTCTGGCGATAGTTTACCCCTTTTTTGGTCCAGACGGTCAACTATACGAACAAAGGTATGCTCTATGGAACTTTCATTCTTTAGAAGAGTACTCTCAGGTATAATTTTATCCCTTTTTTGGGCTTCAGGGACTAAACTTACGAAGAAGGAACCCCCATGGAGTCCATAGTTAAGCTCTTTTTAGACTCCCCAAAATTGAAAATATTGTAGAGTGACCTTATTCTTTCACACTCGTTAAAATTGGTCCAGAAGAATATTCCTGATGGAGTCCATAGTTAAGTTTTTTTCAGACTCCTTAAAAATGAAAAAATGGTCGAGTGACCTTGTCTTTATCACACTCGTTAAAATGGTTTTGAATAGACGTCTTGTCAGTGCTATTTTACCCCTTTTTCAAACTAACTAGAATACCTTCGAAAAAGGTACCCCAATGGAGTCTCTTTTTATGTTTTTCAAACCCTCTAAATATGAAATACCACCGAGTTTACCTTCTCTGGGCTCCTTAAACTTACATCGAAGGACGTTACCATTGTGTGTTTTGTTAACCGCGTTTGCATACCTTATACGTCAGCCTTGTAACAACTTGCTTCTGCGTTTTAACACCCTTGGCCCCCAGAGGATTTTTCCCGAGTATCATTATTTTGAACATCAGTCTTGTCCTTGTGCCTTGAACTTGTATGTTTGCAACACCCGTTCCTCCTTTGTAATGTAATATTCCTTTATTCTTTTTCCAAAACTATTGAAAAGGACAAAAAAATCAAATATACCCCAAAAAGAGGAAGGGAAAAGTATTTTCTTTATTGGCAGCATAATGAGTCGCCCTTGGATAAAGCACATATGTCCATTTGTTCATCAGAATATGGGATGTAGTACGACCTTAGGAAGCTTTTTCTCACTGTATAGAGTTGTGTTCTCCACCGTTTGGTTATCCTTCCAAACATATGGAGAGTTTGTGTTGCCTCCTGCTTCGTAGACTTATGATTAACATGCATGTTGCCTGAGTCTCATCATTTGTCGTGCTATTATCCAAGGGAAGTTTGTCACCAATCCTGAGTCGGCCCCTCTGCAATATGTCTCTTGTCCTCATACCCGGCCATCCTGAACATCCAATCAAGTCCTTATTCGAAATCACTGAATCCTTCAGTCTGATCATCAAGATTATCAAGTCCATGACCGACGAGCCGTCGAAGACCTCTGGGTAGTGCAATCATACACTCATATTACACTCCTACCTGAGTTTTGAAGATTTTGAAGTTGTTGCTCGAGCTCTGAAGATCTCATCTCTAGCCATCAGGCCAAATCAGATTTTAGAAGATGGATACTCTGTATGTATATCTTTCTGATTTCGAGATGTAGCTCTGTTGTGTATTGTTTGCGCCCACTCTTTATAGTTATTTGAAATGGATCTACAGTGTATTTGATTGGTAGCCATGATTCTATTTTATCCCAAGCATGGGTATGCCCGCCTCAGTGAGACATTTGTTATTTTGCAGACGGCACCTCCCGGTTCCTGATCCTTGGGCTCAATCGTTCGGCACATCAGTAAATATTGGCAATGTATTTTGGCCATCAGATTCTCTTCTGACCTCACACATTAGGGGGCATCTATTATAACCCTAAATTGCACCAGACATGCTTACCTGGCATCAGGCCATCTCATAGCCCTTCTTTGCCAAAAACTACTGAACAAATCTTCTAAAAAATCCATTTTTAAAAGTCCACGCTAGATGGCCCACTACATCCCATGTGGATCTACAGTGTCCACGCTAGCAGGGCCACTACATCCTGGGTGGACCTTCAAAAGAACGAAAAAAGAAAAGTTGTTGATGGAACAAAAAGCTATGGGTGAGTTAACTGAAACTCCCGGCCATGCATGGCCGAGGGTTCGTCCAAATACCTAGCTCCTTCTATCTTATAAAAGAAGGGGTAGGGGTCCTATTTGGAAGGAGGAAAGATATAGCAAAGAAAATCTGCCCATTTACATATTCCCATTGCCCCAACCCTTTAGCCTTTCCTTGTTCCAAAGGAGATTTAAAGCAAAGCAATTGAAGGACAGAAGAAGAGGAGCCCAGGATCAGGTTCGAGGAGCAGTGGCCGGTCTCAACTTTTGTAAGTTGACTCATTCAAAGTAATAAAGAAAATTATTTTCCCATCCCAATTCATGAATTGTTTATAGTTTGATCAGTATATGTTTGGATTTCTAACCCGTTAATATATAAGTAGTATGCATGCATAGTTGTTCCTCGTCTTGAATGCAGGTCAACTTTGGAAGGAGTATTGCGAACAAGTAATCAAGCACAATGAAGGATCGACATCAAACTCCGGTAAAAAGGTAGGTTGATCTTTCCATGCATTTACTAAGAAAAGGGGATTTAAATCTAGGGATGAAGGTAGAAAGTAATTTCTATTCAGTCATATCTGCATGCAAAGTCTGAACTCTATTTTCTAATCCGTAGGGTGTTTTTCCCCAACAACATCATACTAAATTATCTTTTTCATAAAACTCATGAATGCTTGAGAAAGAAAGAAATAAACTAGAAAATAGACCACAGAGAGAACACATATGCCAAAGCCCAAAATCCTGAATCCTTTTTCGTTTGGAAAATTGCTTTTTATTAAGAAGATTAACAGACCAAGTCCAAAATTTCCAGCTTCACCTTTACCTTCTTTATGAATAGGATTTTATACTTAATATTTCATAACTCAAAAAATCCCTCTTCCTCACTGAATAAAAAATAATTACCAATCTCAGAGGTTTGAGAACATCAGAAAAATCAGATTTTTTGTTTGGAAATCTTGTTAAATTTTGGTGACACCGCTCTTGTTTCCCCTACTCAACTAAATGTTTGCTCAAATATA
This sequence comes from Picea sitchensis, assembly GCA_010110895.2. Lineage (NCBI taxonomy): Eukaryota > Viridiplantae > Streptophyta > Pinopsida > Pinales > Pinaceae > Picea > Picea sitchensis. The sequence continues at coordinate 19,604 of SNQJ01S0007204.1, forward strand.
TTGAATCAATATTTCAAATATAGAAAAAATTATTGATTACTTCATAATACTCTGCCACTTGTTAACCAATTACCTTTAAATCTGGAATAGATTGATAGACCAAAACCTTCAGGCTTAAATGATATCACTTGTAAAAGTTTATCAACTTTTCTTATTGGAGTTGATAGATACAACGTAATTAAAATCAATCAAATCTCGCCATCCATGTATACAATGGTCTTGAATCCTTTATCATTTGGAAAAATGATTTTTATTAAGATGTTTAACAAGCCAAGTCCAAAATTTCCAGCTTCACCTTTACCTTCTTTCTGAATAGGATTTTATACTTAAGATTTCATAACTCTGAAAATCCCTATTCCTAACTAAATAAATAAAAAATTACCAATCTCAGATGTTCGAGAACATCAGAAAAATCAGATTTTTATGTTTGGCAATCTTGTTAATTTTTGGTGACACCGCTCTTGTTTCCGTTGCTTAATTGAATGTTTTCTCGAAGATATTGATCAATATTTCAAATATAGAACAAATTATTGACTAATTCATAATACTTTGCCACTTGTTAACCAATTACCTTTAAATCTGGAACAGATTGATAGACCAAAACCTTCGAGCTTAAAAGATATCACTTGTAAAAGTTTATTAACTTTTGTTATTGGAGTTTATAGATCCATTGTAATTAAAATCAATCAAATCTCACCATCCATGTATACAATGCACAATATCTAATTCATGAATTAACTTGTGCCCTTGATAACCACCAAATTAAAATGCAAAATTGATTCTAGACTGCCATGTAGCATTAATCTGAATGGAGAAAAAGAACTTTCGCATCCGCCTCTTTTTTTTAAAAATTGGACAAGTGAAAAGGCGAAATGCCTTTAGAACCATTGATTGCACTCACCTTTTGATCGAAGAACCATATTACACCTGCGCATAACACGACTTTTATCAATTTTAATATATTCAAAATGAGATACAACTATTTGACTATATATATATATATATATACACACACACACACACACACACACACACACACACACACACACACACAAATAAAACTATATAATCTATTGGCTCTGCGACTAGGGTTTCCTTGGCCACAACCCCTCCCACAGTTCCTTCTTCGTGGGCGCCTCCTCTGTCGGGATCCCTTGTGCTCCACTCCCATGGATTCTTGGTGTGCCCCAGCCTCAATGGATCTGGTGCACCGCAGACCTCTTCATGGGCACCTCCTCTGTCGACATCCCCCTTATGGCTTCATCCTTATGGATGTGTGGTTTTATTATTTGTCTGGTGCTCCAGCCTCTTCGGTTTGGGTTTTCTCTAGTGCGTTGCCTACTTGCGCAACCCATGGATTGTTATGTGGTTGTTGTATGGTTTCTTTTCTTGGGATTTGGTGGACTTTGCCTCTTCTGGATTTTTCGATGGCTCCCTCTCTCGGTGTGTTGGTGGCCAATTTATGGGTCTCTGGTTTTGAGATCTGGAACTTGATGTTGCGGTTGATGAGTTTTCTTGCTTATTTGGTGGTTGGTACAGAGTTTTGAGGTCCATCATTTGGGCGTGTAGTGTGGAACTATGGTTTTGCACTTTGAGGTCCTTCTTGGGCGTACAGTGTGGAACTGTGGTTCTGCACTTTGAGGTCCTTCTTGGGCGTGTTGTTATATCTTTTTCTTTAGATGCAGGATCTTACCAATCCTTATTATTGTAAATATTTTTATTCGCTTAGTAGAGTTTTTTATCCGAATTTAGGAGAAGAATGAACTGATTAACAGATTGAATACAATAAACACATATATAGGAAGAATAACACAAATATCCAATGAACAATATCTTTTATTAAATGATGAAATAGGATGAAAATATAAAACTGTAGAACTGAAACTTGCTTGAATGGTAGTAGTTATCTCTGAGAAGAGATGTGGCTGCTACGCGCATCTGTCTGAGTAGAATGGATTACAATGAGGCTCCAGAGGCCCTTTTCATATTGCTCATGAATTCCAAAACCCTAGACATCCAAAAACCTAACCCTAGAAGGTGAAACACCAAAAGTCATGTGGGCCCTGTGGGTAAGTTGGTGTAATTTGGTACCTCAACTTCCTAGGGTTGTAACTTTTGCATACGACCTCTGTTTTAGGTGCGTGATAGCTCATTGGAAAGGTCTTTCAGAGAACTACACATTGTGCCATAAAAAATTGACTTTGTCTATAGTATGACTATGGAGATTCAAAAAAAAACGTTTAGGTCCCCAAAACATCCCTAGAAGTACAATAAGATGTGTTGACATGCAAGAATACAAAATAATCCAGTTGAATTAGGCGATAGGTCACTCGTATCCACCTAGAGAATGTGTGAGGATTCAGATAGCCCCGGAAGTGTAGAAATCACAATTATAAAGCAGTACATAAAGGCGTGTTGAATCAAAAATGGACACGAGGAGCCAGTTGGAATAGGTGGGTGGCCACCAATATGCACCTAGATCAATCCTCACCCCTTAGGAAGAAATGGTCTCCATTGCATTGAGTTCCCCCATCAGGTGAGGAAAATTTTGTTGGATCTGGCCCCAGGTGAGCCACTTTCCTTGGTGTAGGAGTTGCCATGCCTTGACAACCCGATAAAGTTGGATCCGTTGCTGGTGAGTGCCCTTGACCTATGTGTTCACTATCTGATCGGTGGATGCTTATTCCATGCAATCAGGGTTGACCTATGTTGGTGTCAGTTGTTCAGCGATCTCAGAGGTTTCCAATAATGGTGGAAAATATGGCCAAAGGAGGTCCACATTGAATACTCAATGTAGACCAAGGAAGGGTGGAGTGTTGAGCTCAAAAGCATTGTTACCCACAACCTTGGTGATAGTGTAAGGCCCATAACTAAGTGGGTGAAGCTTTCGATGGGGCCCAGTGAGACGCTCCTTCTGCAAATGTAACCATACTTTGTCACCAACCTGAAACTGGTGTGGTACCCTATGTTGATCATGGCACTGCCTATACTTAGCATTGGATTTGTGCAAAATCTTGTGGACTTGTTGGCGGGTGTGCTGAATCCACTCAATGAATCTGATGGCTTTGTCGATCGCAGAATGATCAAGGGATGAGTTTGTCTGTGCGGTGACAAGAGGAAGTGAAACATCAATGGGTGCCAAGGGTTGGAATCCAAGACCCACCTGAAATGGGATATGGTTGGTGGAACTATAGATATCCTTGTTGTAACTGTGTTGGACATATGGGAGACTCCCATCCCATGTACAGGGATGCTTATAATTGTACATGCACAGGATGTGCATAATCATTCGATTGATGACCTCAGTTTGGCCATTAGTTTGGGGGTGGAAAGAAGTGGATTTTGTGAGATTGATGTCCAACAAAGACCAGATACTTGACCAAAAGGTGTTGAGGAACCTGTTGTCTCGTTCAAAGATGATGGTCTATGGTATCCCAAATTTGACCCAAACGCGTTCGAAGAAGAGCTTGGCAATATCTATCATTGTGACATTCTTCTTGCAAGTTGTGAGGATGACCATCTTCTAAAACCGATCAACGACCATAAACATGCAATCATTTACATGCTTGGTGGACAACAAACCATACATGTAATCCATGGAGATGGATTCCCACAGCTTCTCAGGAATAGGAAGAGGGGTGTATAAGCCTTGCTTCTTGATGGTTGGCTTGGAAATGGCACAGGTAGTGCAAGATATGATATACTTGCTGACATCATGTTGAATTTTTGGTCAATAAAAATGTTTTTGAAGAACGAACACAGTTTTCTCTACGCCAAAATGTCCTGCCACCCGACTGTAGTGGGCTTCCCAAATTAGCTTTGCACGCTCGCTTGTAGGAACACAGAGATGGAAAAGGTGGTATAAGATTTCGTCCTGACTGTGAAAATCAGTGACAGTGGTGCCTGTATCCAAGAGTTGATATGTGGTGGAGAAGTCTGGATCTTGTGGGTAAATTTGGGGCCACTCCGATCTTTCATGTCCACTAGAATGGAGCACAATGGTGAGTGCAACCACGGGAGGCCGACTGAGGCAGTCAGCGACACGATTGGAGATACTTGTCTTATACTTTATGTTGAGATGGAATTTTTGTAGGTAGGTGGACCACTTCTGATGGCGGTCATTCTCCAATTTCCCATGTGTATGTATGAACTACAAAGGCTTGTGATCAGTGTGTATGATCGCCTATTTCCCCATAATGTAATGTTTCCATTGACGGTAGACTTGTACAATGGAATACATTTCCTTGTCATAGGTGGGGTATTTCTAGACAGTATCAGAGAGTGTCTCACTATGGTATGCCATCGGATTCTCGTGTTGAGTGAGAATTTCACCCATAACATAATCAGATGCATCAGTCTCAATCGTGAATGGTTGTTGCAGATCGGGCAAGGAGAGTACTGGAGTTGGGCACAAACAATGTTTCAGATCAGTGAATGCTCATTTTTTCTCCTTCCCTCACACAAAATTGGCCCTACCATCTCCCCTTGTCACCTGGTTGAGGGCCCATGCAATATGGGAGAATCTCAACACAAACCGTCGGTAGAAATTGGCTAGTCCCAAGAAGCTTCGAAGCTCGGTCAATGTGGTCGGGGTTGGCTAGTCACAGATGACTTGGATATTAGCTAGATCAACATGTACCCCATGCTCATCAACAATGTAGCCTAGGTATTGGACCTTGTTCATGCCAAAAGAGCATTTTTCCAAGTTGGCATAAATCTTGTGTTGTTGCAGAGTGCTCAAAACCTGTTGAATATGTTACATGTGCTCCTCCCATGTTTTTTTGAAGATGAGGATGTCATCCAAATTTACTACCACAAAGGATTTGGTGAAGGGTCTCAATACATCATTCATCAACCTCATGAAAGTGGTTGGTGCATTTGTTAAGCCAAAGGGCATGACTAGCCATTCATAGAGACCTTCTTTAGACTTGAAGGTTGTCTGCCAAACATCAGTTGGTTCGATGGGAACCTAGTGGTATCCAGACTTCAGGTCTATCTTGCTGAAGAACCTTTCCCCCTTGAGTTGGTCAAGAAGGTCATCAATCCTGGGAATCAGGTAGCATTTCCTGACTGTGATTTTGTTTAAGGCTCTATAATCAATGCATAGTCTCCAAGTCTTGTCCTTCTTCTGCACCAGTACAATCGGGCTTCCGCAAGGGGAGGATTTGGGTCTAATGTGCCCCTTTTGAAGAAGCTCTTAGATCTGACACCTAATTTCGTCATTCTCCATCAGCAAGAATCAATAGACTAATCCATTAGGTAGAGGTGCATCGGGGGTCAGATCAATTGGATGCTTGAATTGGCAGTGTGTCAGTACCCCTGTGGGTGAGGTGAATATGTCTCTGTATTATTCCATGATCCCATCCACTTGCTTATGTTGCAAAGAGAGGAGTTGTGTAGAGGCCACCGATGTGGCGGTGACCTTATGCTTACTATGAGCATGGATCACAAATAAGATGAACTTCCCGGTCTATGAAATGACCTTACTGCATTGCGTAGTAGAGATTAAATAAATAGCAGTAGGTGGTGCCACCTCTGGGATCTTGTACAATTATCTACCCAAAGTAATAATAGCATTGCGGGGTCTAGACTCATACACATCATGATGCTTCCACAAATATGGTTGTCCTAAGATAACATCACAAACTTCAAGGGGAGAAATATCACACAGTACCTCATCTTTGAAAGGCTTGATGTCATAGGGAAGACGACATTGTTGGCTGAGATGGAGAACTCTTCCTTGACGAATCCAGACGATGGTGTAGGGTTGCAGATGCAGTGTCGTTGGTAGGTTCTTCTGGTTCGCTTGGCTAGACTTTGGTGGTAACAACCGTGGCACTGGGTTTAGCATCAATAATCCTCTTCCCTCCTTCAGGATTTGACTCGGAATCTGAATCGGCCTCTGAATCAAAATCCTTCACCTCGGCCATGAGGGACTTCTCAGAGTGGCATTCGTCGGTGTTGTGCCAAGGAATTTTATGGTACTCACACTATTTTCTCATTTCCTTCTTCATATTCGTGTTGCCCTTCTTGTGCTGCGGCTTGGACGGATTGTCCTGAGGGCGGCCATATCGACTTGGTCCCTTGTTGTGTGGGTTGGGGTTGCCTTTTCCCTTCTTCAACTATGAGGGGTTTGCAGATCCAAACTCTCATCATTTCTGCTTAAATTTATGCTCGATCTTGACAGCGTATCTATAAGTCGTTCCCAATGAGGTGATATCTAGGAACTCCATTTCTGTTTGAATGTGTCTATGCAAACAGTCGCGGTATTTGAGCAACAGATGACACTCATAATATTTGATACCCAATTTTGTGCGTAGGGTATGGAAAATATTGGTGAAGTCTAGTACTGTCTGGTCCCCTTCTTGATGTAGGGTGGTCCATCTGGTGTACTAGTCCTCGTAGCTTCCAACAGTGTAGTATTATTCTTTAATGGCATCCCGGAAGGAATCCCATGTAGGGGTCGTCACAAAAATTGCAGATTCCTCCACAACCCTTTGCTCACAATAAGTATCCCACCAGTCTTTAACATGGGGAATGACCTTGAGGAGTGCAAAAGTGATCTTTTCCCTATCGGAAAAATTGTGGAACGAAAAATATCCTTCGATAAGATTCAACCACTTATCTACAGCATATGCATCTATCAGTCCTTCAAATAATGGAATATCAAAATTTACATGTACCTTGAAGGGGGTTGCATGGTCTCTTGATGAAGATGCTTCTCCCGTGGGAAACCGTTGAAGGATCTGCACGGAGTTGTCCATAATGTTGTTCCTTTGTCGCGTGAGGGCTTCCTTGAGCAAAATTTTAATAGGATCTCCTGCTCCATCATCTCTCTTTTCACCTCCCATGGGTTGTTGTTAGGCTCGGTGCAGCCAATATGATAATGGCTCGATTGGTTCGAGTCCCAACTTCTTGTACCCAGACCTTGTCAGGGACATGCACGAAGAAAAATAAATGAAGAGTAGACCACTTTGATACCACTGATCGGGATTTAGGAGTGGAACGAACTGATTAACGGACTAAATACAATAAACATGGAGATAGGAAGAATAACACAAATATCCAGTGAACAATATCTTCTATTAAATAGTGAAATAGGTTGTAACTGTAAAACTGTAGAACTGAAACTTGCTCGAATAGTGGTAGTTATCTCTGAGAAGAGATGTGGATGCTACACGCATCTTTCTGAGCATAATGGATTACAATGAATCTCCAGAGGCCCTTTTCATATTACTCATGAATGCCAAAACCATAGACATCCAAAAACCTAACCCTAGAAGGTGAAACGCCAAAATTCATGTGGGCCCTATGGGTAAGTTAATGTAATTTGGTACCTCAACTTCCTAGGGTTGTAAATTTTGCATACGACCTTATTTTTAGGCATGAAATAGCCCATTGGAAAGGTCTTTCAGAGAACTACACATTCTTCCATCAGACTCTAACTCCGTCTATAATATAAATGTGGCGAGTCAAAAAAATAATGTTTAGGGCCCCAAAACAGCCCTGGAAGTACAACAAGATGTGTTGACATGAAAACATACCAAATAAGATAGTTGGATTAGGCGAGAGGCCACCTTTATCCACCTGGAGAATATGTGAGGCTTCAGACAGCCCCAAAAGTGTAGAACTCACAATTATAAAGCAGTACAGAAAGACGTGTTGAATCAAAAACGGACACGAGGAGCGAGATGGAATAGGCGGGTGTCTACCAATATCCACCTTGATCATTTTTATGGGCCCTTTGGGGTTTCTTATTTTCTACTCTTTTACCCATGGATTGGGGGAGTGCATCATGCACCTATGAATGTAATTTTGGATCCTTTTGGATGAATAAAATTACGAATTTTTCCGAGGAAAAAGAAAAACTATATAATCTATTCAAACATAAAATAAATTAATAAAAATTAACATAAATAATACTAACCTAATAATTATACCAATCTTATAACTACGAGTTAGACTATAATAAAATTAAATATTAATCTAAAACATTTAAATTAAAATTAAAATGTAAAAAAAATGCCTATTAAAAAAAATGAATTTTATTTTGAATTTAATCTATGTTACAACAAGTAGTTCATTAATGAAACATTATAATGAAGAGTAAATTTTTTTTTAACGAAAACGGTTATAGTTTATATTAGGGGGGTGGCAAAGCCACGGATTCAGTTACAAAATGGCCCCGAGTTTCTTCGGGCCTACAGATCGAAATACAAATTGTCCTCGAATTTCTTCGGGCCTTTCTTTCTGA
>SNQJ01S0007204.1:27867-101961 GCA_010110895.2 Picea sitchensis
GCGGAGCCATTGCGGCCTGGCCTACTGAGTGAGGGAACCGCCATTGCAGAGAGGACTGCGATCTTTGAGGGAAGAGCAGCTGCGGCCAAGAGGCCGAGCTGCAGAAAGGAGGCGGCTAGGGTTAAACCCTAGCCACAGAAACGTCGTGTGCCGGAGCGTCCATATAATGAAGAGTAAATTTTAACGCATACCTTGCACAACCTTTTTTTTTCCAAGAGAAAATTTTCACAATTATATTAAAAGTAAAATATAATTTTTACATCCGCAGTGCACCCTTGTTCCTGTTCATTCAATAACTATCCAAAAATAGTATAAGTCTGAACCTCCAGATCCAGTATTCTAGCACATTCATGGAATTTAATTACTGAAAACCTAGAAAGTCTTCCAGATCCAAAATCTGTTACAAAACTTTAAACAAAAGCATAGAAGGACTCTTCCCCAGAGCTATAATAAACTCCCCTACAGCTAGATGAAAAGCCAAAAAAAACCAGGAATGAAAAGATAACTACAGTACTAATAGATCCTTATGTGATGAGTAAGCCCTTCCTTGTCATTTGACCAGGCTGATAAGGTGATAATTCCTTCGGGAGCTATTAATGCGGATTTAGAAATACTATCTGCTTCTTTGTTTAATTCTCGATAGATGTGGAAGAAATGTAAATCTTTGAAACTTCTACTAAGCATCCTAAAACTATGCTTCCATCCTTCTAATGTGCAGACACAGAGCTTGCCTTTGAAATTTATCCAATCTATGATCACCTTTGAGTCTCCCAGGATCTGAAGTTTTTTTTGGGTTAAAATATTTGCAATATAGAGCGTGGTCCATGCCCCGAGTAGATATGCCTTTGTGTTAGATCCAATGCCACAATTAAAAAACCATTTGTATACCCTTCTAGCAGAAACCCGAAGAAGTCCTCCTGCCCCACTGCACATGCCATCAGCCTTGGCAGGGCCATCAAAATTGGCAAGGGGGTAGACTAAGGTAGGCAGAATTATGTTTGTTCTAGTCGACAAAGTTACCTGTTTTTCCACCGGGATCTGGAGAGCACCAAAAGTTTTGATAACAACCTTGTTAACTGATGTAATCAAACCTTTGAAAACAAATGTGTTTCTTTCCAGCCAAATGAACCAGCAAGTTAATGCTGCTAGACTGACAGGAACTAGCTTGTTTTTGCACCAATTTGTTATACAGTCTTCAAAATCAATTCCATGCCACGACTGTTTGTATTTTTTGCTAGCAATAATCTGGTGCCAAACACTTTTCGTAAAAGCACAGTGGATAAACAAATGGTTTGTATATTCATTTGCTTCTTTACATATATAGCATCGTCAAGGCCACTGCAAACATTTTTGTTGGAGTATTTGCCATGTTAATACTTTGTTTTCATCCATGAGCCAAAAGAAGAATTTGATTTTCATCTGAATATTCCAGAACTAGAAATTTTTACACCACCCTGTAGCCACCTGTAAATTCTGAGAAGAGAGTAAAGCAATATAAACATTTTTAGTAGTCAAATAACCAGAAGAATCCCCACCCATCCATAAAAACTCGTCCTCGTTATCCGATAGAGTTATTCCCGCTGATAGAAGTGCCCGACGATACCTATCCCACTCCTCCACCAGGTTTCCTACAAGAGCCAAGTCTTCACTGCTCATCCAATTAGTCATAAAAGGCTCATGTATCTAGGGGCTCCTTGCCTGTGCAAGGACCGAAACACCCTTTTGCTTAAGTGTTTTTAAAAGAGAAGCTGATAAAAAGGACGCCTCTCCAAGTCCCAGAATTTTTTCCATGCCTATATCAATTAAATGACCTGATCCGAGCTTCCAAACAAGCCAATTAATAATCAGCGGAACCAATTTTAGAAATTTGTTCTAGACTTTGGAAGCCGAAAGTTGTTTGAAAGTCACCGCTCGAATCCAGTTATGCACAGACATGTGGGATAGATACTTCTCCTTTAAAAAAATTTGCCAAAGACCATTCTGAGTTAGTACACGCCAAAGAGTTGATGTGACTACATCTTTATTGAAAAAATGAATATTTAATAATCCCCAACCCCCCATCCTTTTAGGGCGAGCTGAGGTCTCCCAACAATAAAGATGAAAATGATTGGTATCAACAATACCATTCCAAAGAAAATTGTATAAAAGACTTCTTAATTTATGAAGAATAGACAAAGGAATTGATGTCAAGGAGAACCAGTAAACTGGTTGACTCTCCAGCACATCTTTACAAAGGGTGAACCTGCCTCCCAGAGACAACCATCTATAGCTCTTTCTAATTTCTGAATAAGCCAAGACCATTCTTTAGATTTTTGAATACCATCTTTTAGATAATATCCCAGATATTTGAAACCCTCTGTAAGATCCGAAAAACTATATGGAATGCAGATCTTGAAAACATCAAGTTTTGTCTCTGATAGACCCAAATAATACACCGTAGACTTTGTAGGATTCACCTTTAAACTAGATGCCATGCAAAAAACATTTATAAGATCCATGATCACTGTCCACTCCTGCACAAATGCACGGGTTAGAATTAAAATATCGTCAACAAACAGGAGATGAATTATCTTGGTAAGTCTGGACACTTCAATTCCAGTTAAGGAGCCATCCCTTTGTCTAGACTTAATCAGCAAACTTAAACTCTCCATCACCAAGATGAACAATAGAGGAGGAAGCGGACAACCCTGCCTAAGGCCACGTCCACTTTTGAAAAATTTGGTAGCCTCTCCATTGACCAAAACAGCAAATGAAACTGAGTTCATGCAAGACATAATCTAGTTGGTCACCGGCACACCAAAACCTCCCTGAATTAGAATCAACCTCAGAAAATCCCAATTCACAGAGTCATATGCTTTTTGGAGATCGAGTTTTAGAATCAAAGTTTTTTTGTTTTTCTTTTTGATACTATGTATACATTCATGTGAGATCACAATCACATCTTGTATTTGACGCCCCTCCAGGAATCCGAACTAGTCAGGTGATAAAGCCCTGGAGAGAAAATGTTTAATACGGTTTGCAATAACTTTTGAAATAATCTTATAAATTAAATTGCAAAGGGAAATAGGTTTGTAGTCTCCAAAACCAAGAGGTTTATTCAATTTAGGAATCAAAGCTATAAAGGTAGAGTTCAAGCTCCCAACTAAGCGCCCCTCTATCCTATCTCTTTCAACAAGAGCCAAAAGATCTTCTTTAATTAAATCAAAGAAGTGAAAATAGAATTCCACCGTCCAACCATCCGGGCCTGGACTCTTATCCCTTTGAAGAGAGTGAGAATCGACTTCAATTATCATTCTGTGATTGGCACCATAAGCTCATGGGCTTCCACCTCACTGATCAATCTTGGGAAAAGACCTACTACCATTACCTGTTCAGTTAATGATATATTATCCACAGACTAAAAAAAACCCTTAAAATGATTCTCTGCCTCCTTAATGATTTCATTTTGACCTTTATGAATAGTGCCATAGTCATCCTTAATTTCCCATAAGTGTTTGTTGATTCTCCTCTGATTAGCAAATTGATGAAAAACATTTGTATTGAGGTCTCCAGATTTGATCCAGGTAGCCCTACTTTTGATTCTCCAGTGTTCTTCCCTTTCAATAAGTAATTTGTTTCTTTTTTATTCCAAGTCTATCTAATCTCTCTCGACCCAAGCGCTAATAGATCCATCTGGTAATTGATTTAGGAGGCTCTTTATACTGAGTTCCAAATTTTCCAATTCCTTCGTTGTCCTTTCATTTCTTACTTTTGCCCACCTCTTAGTCATTACTTTTAGGTCCTTTAGTTTCCAAGTGAAACAGTTCTGAATTTCATCCTCCTGAAGATATTTCGGGTCATTCTAGTTTTTAGGCACCTTCAAATTATAGTCCATTTCATGCAGCCACTGTGGATTAAACTTAAACAAATAGGCATTGGGACGAGCAGTATTTTCCAGCTGTAAAAGTATGGGCACATGGTCCGAAACAAACGGGAATTCAACCCAAGTATGGTAAATATTTAGAGATAAGAGAAGGTCCTCGGATAGAAGAAACCTATCCAATCTTTTTGCAATCAAATCTGCCCCCAAATGACCATTCCTCCAAGTTGGGACAAGCTTATCAGGCTGGAGGTCAACTAAACAATGTGATTGGAATAGGGAGCTAAAAAGACTGGACAGTGCACAAGTAACACTAGATCCCCCCCAAGATTCACCAATGGAAAGTGTTAGATTGAGGTCCCAAGCAATCACCAGATTTTTTAGAGACAGTAATCCTTTTGTTGCCAGATTAGTCCAAAAAACCCTGCGCTCCAAACACGGCCCATATACATTCAATAAATTAATCATCCTTTTAGTGGCTAGAATCAGACCTATTAACAATATACCACCACAAGTAAGAAAAGGTGTCGGACTAATAAAATAGGGATCCCACATCACCAACAAACCACCAGAACTGCCTTCCAAACTCACTTCACTTATAACCCATGACGGCTGAAAACGCTGAGCAAATACACGAGCTTTTTGATAAGATACCATTGTTTCCTAAAAGAACACAATATTGGGCTTGGTAGAATCCAATACCCGCCGAAGGGATGCTACTTTTAGGGGCCCTCCGATACCTCTAAGATTAAGGGACAATAATATCATTATTTGGCCCTTGCAAAGGCCTTCACTGATCTAAGTGCCCAACTGTCAAATGAGGATGGGTCTAAAATGGTAGAAAAACTCGCCTGAGCCTGTGAAATATTTTTAGAGCTCCTAGTCTTGATGGGGGAACGCTCAATAGCAGTTCCACGGGACCAGGAGAAACTCTTTTGTATTCTCCGCCCGAGAATTAGCCAAAGTGTTGACCTCTCCGTTGAAATGTGTTGGATTAATAACAGTGGAACCAAAATAGGATGGCAACTGGGGAGGGAGTGAAGATGGAGAACAACAGTCTTTGAGAAAGGGAATCGGTGAATCAAGAACCCCCGAAAGTGTGGGCTCGTCCTCCTCGGATTCGCGAAATCCCTGGACAACAGGCTCTTCCGTGGGACCGGAGGGAGTATCCTCTGAAGTAGGTATAGAAAGATAAAAAGCATGAGTGTTAAGGCGTTGCTCGGTAATAGTACTCGGCAAAAAGGTAGAGGTGGATACATGGACAGAGTCCTGAACAACAGGTAAATAAACTAAAACCCCAGAACATAGTAGAGACAGTTCCAATAGGCTAGTAGGAGGGATAGTCTAGTTAGTTAGGTCAGCCAATCCTTTCCCCAGCAAAGGTTTCTCAGAGGTAAGCAAAGAAATTAAAATAGGAGAGGCATTCAATACAGACTTTTCCATTAAAGAAAGTGAATAATACAGTGTCGAACAGTAAAGTTGTAGCTTACCAGTAACAGACATTTCTAGGGGCAGAGAGAGCGGCGTCGATGTCCCGGGGATGCTACGATCATTCCTGGTAGATAAACCCTCCTCCTCCGAGTCTACCAGATCTCTATGCAGTGTTGTGTCTTCAGAGACATCCTCATCATCAAACCGCCCCAAACAATTCCTTCTTAAGTGGCCCGTCTTATGACAGATACTACAACGGAATGGGATTCCAAGGTAATCTAGATTCTACGTGAAATGCCTATCACGCCAGTGAATCTCCAAAATTTATGGAAATCCTCCATGGACATCCATTTCTGCCAAGATCTTCCCAATCTTTCTATAGGAGGCCAAAAGAAGGTTTTCCCCCAAAGAAATAAAGGTACCTAAAGAATTGCCAATATTTCATACTTTCCCATGTATTAAATTATTCAGAAAAAATAGTATTGTATTAGTGTTGTGGAAATTTTAATTACAATTATTAATACAATTATATATATATGCCAAATCTCATGAATAGTAGAAGTTCTATGATTGGAATTATAATTTGGATATATGACAGATTTAAATTTAATCCTCAACCCTATAATATCATATTTAATTTGAAACAACCCAGTCATTATTTATTAAGGTCCTAAATTGAAGGCTCACTTTAAACAATGGAAGGAGGATCACACATTTTCAATTACTTCATAACTCGTGTAAGGGATTTTTATATAAGTACTCATTCGTGATGATGAATTTTGTGTTGGTATATGCAACTCGACTTGTTTTCCAAGGAATGTCAAAACATTATTGCCAGGTCTGACACTATTTCGCTCTGCTAGGAAGCATGAAACACCGATATACCTTGAAAAATGCACCTGGTAGCTTATATGTCTTCTTTCTGACGAATCCCCAACACGTCCTTATTTTATTACACCTCTACAAAATTGCATGCCTCGGACAATGACTCAAGCTCAGTTCTAATGTAAAATTTCTTCGTTACTGGATTTGGTGCAGCTTGTACCGATAGGTTTTATTGTTCTTGCGTAATCTCTAATAGTTTAAAGTGTAATCCCATATTCAATAAAGCATATGATTGAACCTAATGTAGATTAGATGATGTTAGAATTAATGATTAATTTGGAGTTGGTTTTGGTTTGTTGGAGTTGTTGAGATATTCTCTCAACCTCCATAACTAAGTTTAGAATAAGTTGGATCTGAATCCAACTATATATATGTGTATTGTGTTGTGCTTCATAGTGTAATACAAACTGTTCTTTGTGTGTGAATCCTATGCAATGGCTTCTGTTCCAATTTCTATTTTGGTATCAGAGCCTGGTCTGGCTTAACTCCCTCACGGGGTGGCCAGGAATATGTGAGAGATTGAGATCTGATCCTATGTACATATATATAGATTAGGAGTGCCGAATTTTTGTTTGTTTGTTGAGGTTTATGTGTGTTGAGCTGTGAATCACTGTTGATTCTGTGAGCCGTTGGTGATTGCTACATGTTTTTGGGGACCAATCAGAAGCCAACTGTTTGAGTGATCACTGTCCATTTTCCACCGGTTCGGGACCTGCCTACAGAGAAAGGATCTGCGTGCCAGTCAAGAAGTGCCTCCACGAATCTGCTGATTATATTGTTGTCATTTCTGTGTGTTATTTTTTGTGTGAGTTAGATTTCCACTGAAGGAAGGAGCCACCACGAATTTGCTGAAGGACGTTGTACACTGCTGCCATCCAATTAATTGTTGCATGTTGTGGAAGAGAGGATCCAAGAAGACTGTGATCTGGAGATTCTAGTGGAATTTGTTGCTGTGTGAAATTGAGAAAGAGAGCAATCGTAGAGGAGTTTTGGAAGACTGAAGCTGCCTGCCTGCCTGGTTAAAGTTGCCCAGAATTATGGACAGCCTCATTACGGGGCTTTATGGCTAGATCTTCAGTCCTGAAATTCACAGTAAAATTTTTCTAATGTTCTTGAAATTTTGTGTATGTGTGTGTAGAAGGTTATTTTGGAGGATTGATTGCTGAATACATTCCGTAACTAGAGTACTTTCCTACAAAACTGTTGAAATTTATTCTTCGAGGTTATTTCACAGATGGAAGTATTTCAATAGGGTGGTTTAGTATCTAGATTCTTCTTCGGGGGTGTCAATAATCTTTGATCCTACAAATTCATTAAAGATGGTCAGAAGCGTTTTTTATCTTAAATGAGTCAAGAGGGAAGCTTGAATTTGTGGAGAAGAAAGAGCGTAAACCGAGAGATTTCAGAGTGGGTGAGAGTGCTGATGAAGACCAGATCAGACAGAGATCTATGTTGTAATTTGAGAATTGTAATATGTGGTTTATGTGTAATGTAATCATTAAGGGAGGGTGTTAGAATTAATTATTAATTTGGAGTTGGTTTCGGTTTGTTGGAGTTGTTGAGATATTCTCTCAACCTCCATAACTAAGTTTAGAATAAGTTGGATCTGAATCCAACTATATATATGTGTACTGTGTTGTGCTTCATAGTGTAATACAAACTGTTCTTTGTGTGTGAATCCTATGCATTGGTTGCTATTCCAATTTCTATTTGATGAAGCAGTGACCCAAAGGTGAAGTGTATGCATATAACTATATGTGTCTCGCTAAACAATCTTATGTTAGTTGGTTAGAAATCTAGCTAAAACTCGGGCATAAAAATCCCCCACTATTTTTTTATACATGTAATCTACATCTACTTCATTTATATTATTAATAATTATGTTTATCAGTTGAGCTATCCATATTTATTCTACAACTAGAAAGTAATATTTGAGTAATTTTTTTGGATGAGTCATGTATATTTTCAGCATTCACGTAAGGAAAAGAGCTAAGTAGCGAAACTTTCGACATGCCTAATCAACGTATTGCTCTGAATTTGAATGTGAAGATAAACACAATTGAATCTAATGATCAAAGATGTTTCTTGTGAAGATAGACACACTCAAAGATCAAATATGGTTATTGTGATTTTGGCATGATTAGTTGTTCGAATAACCATTGTTGCTCTAAATTTGAATTTGAAAATAAGCACACTTGAATTTAATGATCAAAAATGGTTCTTGTGAATATAGATACACTTAAATATTAAAGATGGTTCTTGTGATTTTGGCATGATTAGTTGTTTGAATAACCATTGTCAATGGAACATTTGAATAGATAACTTGTACATATGAATTGTAGGAGAAGTTACAAGTTTATTCATGGTAAATGCATCGATGGTGATAAGGATAATGATTTCCCAAATCACCTTATGTAATGAATAGCACTATATTGTGATAAATGCATCGACGATGATAAGGATGATGATTTCCCAAATCACATGATGTAATGAATAGCACTATATTGCATTCAAACATTAATATAATTGTACTGTAAAATATTACAATTCTTAATAACATTGTTGATCTTGCAAGATTTGTTATAAATTAACAGTGGCAATTTAGCAATTTGCATC
Source organism: Picea sitchensis (assembly GCA_010110895.2). NCBI lineage: Eukaryota > Viridiplantae > Streptophyta > Pinopsida > Pinales > Pinaceae > Picea > Picea sitchensis. Next base: position 36,659 of record SNQJ01S0007204.1, read on the forward strand.
CCGAAATTGAAGATTTCATTAAAAAAATGCACCATTGACATTCACCTCGATATGAAGCTAAACAGGCTTGGAATTGATGCTCAACATGTAGCTCAGCTTCTCATTTTTCTTTGTAAACCTCAACTTCCTCGAATTCACTTTCACCGATACCCCTCTTGGAGCAATCATCGTGCCCATGTAAGCTGACATGTGTGGACCGACATTGGTGATCGTTCTAGTGAAGGATGTTGCAAAAAACATGAGTTAATAAGCGGTCAACGGTAGTTGACCGTTGTGCGAAAGATAAAGTCCCTTGCCAGAGGCAGGGACTAATAACGCATCACTCAATTGCAACCTTGGTTTACTCTTTTGTAATCCTTACACGAAACTGATACAAATTGAGTTTAAAAACTCAATTATGTTCTTAAAAGTTTATATATGTAACCCAAATGCCACCAAAATCAAGATGTAAATTTGATATTAGATTTATAATCCCCCATTACAATTGACGTTGAATTTGTCAGCTAGAGATAATTGACATTGGGTTAAAACCCTATACCATACACTAGAACATTTTTTTCATAATTACTAATGATTATGGAATTAAACAATATTGTGAACTTGAACAAATTTGCATATTTGTAAATGATTTTTGGGTGAACTCATATTATTTACTTGCAAAATTACAAATTTTACTAAAATAAAACCCATAATCTAAATTGGCATAAGTATGCATAAATGAAACTATTATTGGATTAAATACATGTATTACATGGATATTAACGAACTAAAGTCTACATTCTATCACTATGGGTTAGGGGAATATGTAGCACAAATGTTAGTTATATTGTTTCCTTTAGGAACTTTTGAGTTGCAAGATGGACTAAAATACTTGAGCTTTATTTCAAAGCTTGATAATTATGGTAAAAGAGACTAGGGTTGGATTATAGAAAAAGTAGAGGGAAGAATTTTACAATGGTGTAATAGATGGCTAACAAGGGGGGAGCTAACTCTGGTAAAGTCTATTCTGGAAGCAATCCTTGTGTCTTGGATCTCACTTTCATCTATTCCAAAAGGTGTACTTGATATATTTAGGAAGGTATGCTTCAATTTTTTATGGGGAGGAAAAAATGGCAATCAAGGGATTCACCTAGAAAAATTGGACCAAGCATATTTTATATGTGTAGGGGAGAAAAGGAAAACATTGGATATCTAATGATCCATTGTCCATATGTACAACAAATTTGGAACGCTGAAGAAAAAATCACAAGTATCTCAAATGTATGGAATGGAAATTATGTAGAATAATCTTTGAAGAATTGGTTTAGGAAGAAGGAATTGAAGGCCTTCAGGCCATTACCTTGTATAATTCTCTAGGGTAATTGGATAGCCTGTAATGATAATTTATTCAATGATAAGAAAAATCCAACCTTCCAAGTATTCTCACATATTTATGGTTTATTTCAAGATTGAAAGTCAAAGGTGAGGGAAAGAAACCATAGGAAAGTTGGTGCATTGATAATAGATTAAACATATCCTTGGGATTTCTTTCATTGGGCCAAGCAAGGACCTTAGGCATTTAGTAGTGTTGGCGGTATTTCAGGTATTTTTTAAATAGTCATTTTGTCAAGTTCAAAGAAGGTTTGGGTACTATCACTAATAATTCAACTAAGTTGATGGCATTGAGATGTGTGTTGAATTTAGCAAATGAGAAAGGAATTTATCAATTACAGTTATGTGGGCATTCTCTTATTGACAACAACTAGATGAAAGGGGATTATTAGGTACTAAATGTTACTCTCGAACCTCTAGTTAACCAATTAAAATTTATTGTGGAATTTTTTCAAAGTATCTCTTAAACTCACATCTATAGACAACATAACACAAAGGTTGATGTACTCCCCAAGTAAGATCAACAAATCAAAGCTAAGATTATGGTGCTAGAGGAAAATTCAAATGATTTTCTCTCTGTATCATCACGAAAAATAATTTGATGTATAAATTGAGGGATGTAGATGCCAATAATACTGACCTTTTTATATTATTGTAAAGAAGCTTTAGATTTTTTAGTATGTTTATTGGGTTTGTATAAAAATGGACATAACTCTATGAAAGAACATTTATATTTTTGTTTATTTTTTGTTGATTGTTGGAGGCAAGGTATATCATCATATTATGTAGTGGTGTTTTTTTGGGAGTCTTGAAAGATTGTCTAGTCTATGTCAAGTGTTATGAGTGTTGGAGTTACTTCACACACACCTAGGATTTCTTTTTCCTAAGGTTTTTCCTTGTTATCCAGTCTCCTATATTTTAGGGGAGAATATTCCACCTTGAGAATATTCTCTTTCAGTTGACACTTCAGTTTGACTAGTTGAGTTGAGTTTAGATGCTGCATTGGTTTTGTCACCATTCAACATTGGGATCATCACCATGCTAATTCGACCTTGCCTTGGTATCATCACCAGACTGGTGCATTACCCTTGATTCCCTGAGTTAACTCCTCACTACTCTCTGCTCAGTTAGTTAACTGAAGACTAGTTGACTAGTTAACTCAACTAGGTGGCAGTTCACTCCCATAATTGCCTAAGAGACTAGACTAGGTGGAATTTCACTCCTGTAATTGTTGGTGTGTGTCCATATCACTCTAGACCACCACTATGGCACATTGGTTCTCCTCCAATGCATACTCATTGAGTTATACAGAATATATCATGTGAAAATTATTCATTATTCACAATGGTTAATGAGAATTCTTTCATTTTTTCTCTCCTTCTTCTTCTTTCTCAAATTCTCTCTACAAATGTGTGTATTATTGTTTATCTAGATATATTTTGTGCAGGTTCAACACATTTACATGGTATCAGAGCTGACGGACTACTAAGAAAAATCATTTTGTGCAGGTACAAAAGATTGAAGATAGCGGAAAGATGGATTTCCAAAAAGAATTCATTCTTACACCTTACAACTATTTTGCATGGAAGGAGAAAATAGACATACATCTCTGAACCAAAGGGTTGTACAGATTAACCTTGAATACAGATACAGAACGGACATCAGCCATAGAAAAATCCAAGCATTTAAATCGCATGGATGAGGCACTTGGAACAATTTGCAGTCTTATTTCTCTCGATCTCCTTTTTCACATATCTTCATGTAAGACTCCCAATGAAGCCTGGACCACCTTGGAAGGGATATTTGGAAAATAGGATGAGATGAGGGGACACATGCTGGAGGTGGAGCTTCTCACATTGGATCCAAAAAGCTTTGATAATATCCAAGATTTATTTACAAAATTCAAGGATTTAGTGTCGCAACTCAAAGCTTGCGAGGTTGATAAATCGAAGGAGGAGAAACAAATGGTTCTCACCATTCTCTCCAAGATTGGTCTTGAATTCTTTGTATTCATATCCACATTCCATACTGTCAGATTCGCCTCTGGAGACACCTGGAAGATGCCTTCTCTTGAGGACTTTATCAAATCCCTAACACAAGAGAAAACCATAAACATTAAGCATCCATCAGTGCATAATAAACAATAATAAACACATCCACACAATACACAATACACCAATATTTACGTGGAAACCCAATGCGGGAGAAAACCACGGAATGATTTTCTTATATGTCAAATAATTACATTCAAGGAATCATCAAATTCCAATTCTCCAGCTCCAACTGGAAGGAGGCTCCAACCCCCTAGTTTCTCAGACTCCAACCTGAAGGAAGCTACAACTACCTAAATTCTCTGGCTCCAACCAGAAGGAGGCTACAACCCCCTGGGTTCTCCGACTACAATGAGAAGGTGGCTACAACCACCTAGTTCTCAAGCTCCAACCTGAAGGAAGCTCCAAGTCCCTAATTCTTCAGCACCAACCGGAAGGAGGTTACAACCCCCTTTCCTTTCCATGTCCTGCCGCCCTGGAATATAAATTCCAAATGTAGAAAACATGTCACTCTCACTAAATCAAACACTGCCACTGTCAACATGTTAGTGGAAACATGTACCAACAAGTGCATCAACCATGCACCAAACCTATATAAATAATCTGTCACAAAAACGTGTCCAAACACCCTATCACAACAACATGTCTCATCAATCTCATCAATCAAATTAGATCTACTCACCAAGATCCATCACCAAGACAACTCTCAACCATATGCACAATATCACCATGATGTGCATCAACCAAGACTACTCACAAACATCAACAAGATGTAACATAATCAAGATGTGCTTCTAAAAGTATATCAAGTCATATATGCCACATCATCCATAAACCATGTGCCAACAATACTACACAAATGTCTCCAACAAGATTACCAACAAATGCATCTAACAATGTACCAATCATGTATCAACAACAACTCAAACTATGCCTAATCAGGATACACCAACATCACCATACCATACACCTCATGCATGTGCCAACTCATCAACTATATGTTCCAACATGTATCTCAACCATATACCAACAAAATTCCTCTAGCAATACATCATACTATCCATTATCCAAATACCATAAACCCTCACATCAAACCATGTGCCACAACCTCACTGTTTTGTAGCCTCAAGGGTGTACAAATAATATATCAAGACCACTAATCAAAATTCTCTCACAATGTACCATAAGATATACCAATAAAACTCAAACATGCACCAGCGATATACTTCAACAAATCTACCTCAAAACCATTCACTACAACAAGTACTATACAACCAATAGTGTCTCTAAACATGTACCAAGAATGTTCCTCAATAGATCAAGAATATGTCTCTAACTAGTATCACATCACCCATGATATTCATCGTAAATAAAGTGCCATAACCTCATTGATAAAGTACTCAAAATAACCAACAATACCCTTCAACATAAATGCTTCAATCCACACACTAGGTTCTGTACCATGCATCCAAGATATGCCTCAAGTTTATACTCCAAAACTAAACCATATACCATCATCATACGCCCTTTAAAATACACATATAATTATACTTGTAGCTTTGTGACTGACCTGGAATGTTAGATCTCAGATGTCCATACCTTACTCAGCGTCTGTAGCCTGTTCCAACCCTTTTTCCCAACTTTATTAGTGCCTCGCTTGTTGCACACTAGTTGACCCACGAGGATGCCTCACTAGACACCTATAGGCTGACCCACGAGGACCTCAGTAATTAGGTTTTTTCAAAACCCTTTCCCTCTACAGCTCTGAAACTTTTTCGTCAAACTTTCTTCGCTTCCTTAGCTTCTCACAACCTCGGATTTGTCAATTATACCTGCAAATAACCTTTCACAAAATATATATTCAACTAAGTTCAATAGGTTCTAATAGGAGTCCCTTTCTCTCTTATTTATACTCTCCAAGTGGCTTCCTTTAGGGGTTATCTTCTAATTTTTTTACCCAACTTCCCTCTTTTAGGGCTAACCCACTTTCAACTACTTTACCCACTTGCAACCACTTTATCCATAAATAGTAAACTCACCACTTATTGTTGCAACAAATTTATTTTTAATTATTTTCTTATTGCAACAACTTTACCCATGATTAACTCCTAGTTACAACCAATTTGACTAGTAAACTTCTTCTAGGAGCTTCTAGAATAATTGACTTCTTTGACCTTCTAGGGGCTTATATATAACTCGTGAGGGTTCTCCAACTTCACAAAGCCATAACTCCCTAACCGTGAGGAGTTATGTCACGTACCACATATCACCGAAAACGGAACGACATGTACTATCCATCCAAAATATTCTCACTTTCAAAATCATTGATCTTCATGTCTTAATTCCTCAAACAAACTCAGGTTCCTTAACCACACCTCTGGGGTTACTGGAATGTACTACCGTACATACTCAAGGGTTGACATCAATCTCTAAGGGTTGAAATCAATCTACAATATCACTCTCCAAGGGTTGACATCAATGAAAACCAATTATCCAAACTAAGTGTCCATCAATCTAAACCAATTGTCCAACAGATAAGTCAATAAACCAAAGACAAAGCTTAATCTGGTCTTAGTGATCTAGAACAAAATATGTAAAGTCTAAGTTATTTTTATTAAAATTAATTTTAAAGTATGTCACTCAATGAATATTGTTGTTCTCAAGTTCTTTTCACTCTGTCACGAAATTGATGTCAAGGTGAGGTCATAAACCAACAAATATCAAAATTTGTTACTTTATAAGGTGTGCAACATTTGCTAGTGGTGTGTAATATAGTAGAAAAGAAATGCATAGAGTAAACATTGAAATAAAATGTCCTTCAAAATAAACAACAATTTATTCACTTTTCTATTAATTTCTAATATGCAAAATTAGAAACATAAGGAAAACGAACCAAAAAAAATCTAGAATAATTGTTTTTTACCTACACATAGGATCATGCAGTTAATCATGTGAAAGAAGTGCATTGTGCATGGGTTTTCTCAAGGAAAGTGTGTAGCCACATTGAAAAGGCTCACATACTTGTGCAACTCAAGAGAAAAATAAATAAATAAATAGTTGTAGTAGTAGCAATAGCACATAGAAAACAAGGAACACAATTATAGCATTCAGTTACCACATATCTCACATTGACAAAGTAAAAACACAGAAAACCAGATAGAAAATATCACAAGAAATCCCTAAATTCAATCAAAGAATTGAAACGAAAGAAGCTCCTCCCCAATGGAATTGTCATTTTGTTATTGGGATCTCTCTTATAATGTGTATTACTAAGTCCGCACTAGAATATTATTCGATACTGACAAACAACAAGAAATTAAGTTTTACACTACTAAGCTCAATAAGAAATAAATCTAACTATGACTTTGACAAAGTAGAAAAGGAAAAAAAGTAGACTTTCACTCCTTGATGGATCATCCAAGTTTGAAGTGGAAGAGTGAGAGGAGGAGGAACAGCTCAAAATAATTGGCACACAAGACAAGAAACAACACCTTCCCTACTCTACAGTAGATCTAACTTACAAAAAAAGTAGAAACCCTTTCATATCTACTTAATTGATTTACTTAAAAAGAAGTGTGGAAAGCAACATTAAGCCAAATGAAAGTATATGGTGGTGGATGGGGGATGGGCAAGAAGGGGGATTCTATTACAAGTAGAAAGAATAACTTAATGGATTCATACCTTGTTATAGTGATATGGCTCCTAGTCCTTTCTCCTTCAAGTTTATTCATCTTAAGGCTCTCTAGTCTAGTGCTCTTCAAAAAGTCTTCAATGGCTTCCTCTCAATCCTCCAAAAGAAAATTAGAGAAGTGGGGACAAAGGTAGAAATAGGACATTCATTTGTATAAGAAGATAATCACACTAGAATTATCTCATTAAAATTATAAGATTATTCCAAAACCCTTAAACCCATGTGAAAGAGGTATTTTTATAGGCTTCTTACTCCTAGGGTTTTTACATGAAGAAAACTCCCACATTCTAGAACCATCTTGAAATATCTGCACTTAAGGCACATTTCAAGTGATCAAATCCAATTATGTCAACTCGAGCGCATTCCTAATCAAGTTTGAACACATCAACAGTGACCACATATGTTTTATCTCATTATGAGTATATGCACTTTTCAAAGGAATAATCACGAGGGTCAAAATAATCCAGGAAAATTCACAATTTATCAAATTTCTTGAACATTTCTCTGATTCCATACCAAATAGACACCCTGGTAATCTATCTCAAAAATAAAATTGGTTGGTGCATGCAAACCAAATCCAAGTACTAATAAGGAGCATTATATCAATTACCATTGTGCCTTATTTAACCTATGTGTTCTCTTTTAGAGTAAAACTCCCCTAATATTCATGCCAAACAACATGTTCAAGAAACTCCTAGAACAACTTAACTAATTCAGAGGGCGGACCTCATATTTTTATTTTGGATTGCAACAAAACATGATAAGGACTAACTATTGTAGTGTGTTAGGGTCCTAACCCGCACATAGGTAGAACAATATATTCGGATGTAATAAAGGTCAATATTAATAAGGCCTTTCAATAAAATAGAATAAGGCGGATGTAAGAAGACCTAATAGAAACTACAAGAAGCTAGAAGGATCTTCCCTCTAGATGCTTCTTTAGTATAAATAAGAGTCGAGAATATGAAAACCCTAGCTTGGATATTATTGTAATAGATCTATGTTCAACTGGAGGTTGCCTAGAAGGCACAGAGAGGCCTATGAACATTGCTTTTTTGATTCAAAGTGTTATTTTGTTGTTATTCTTATATCATTTAGGTGTTATTGTGGTGAATGTTAGTTTATATTGTTTTTTATTCTGCCATTACTAGCATTTTATTTTTTGTTACTGCATACATTTTATATCTAGTATATTACAAATTACATGAGGCACTCCTAGAAGTGTGGGTTAATTTTTTCAAGGTGGTGCTCCAGTCTTTTAAGCCACTTAGAGATGCATTAGATTCTGGCGCATAAACCATGGTTGAGGGTTGCAGCGGGGCTTCTGTAAGTGGTACTTAAGCACATATGTTGGCCACCCTTGTAACCCATGTTGGGTTACCTTCGAGGTGGTAGCGTCGGTGGCTTTTTGTTGTACGGATAGGCCTAGATTACCCTAAAATATCTTTAGATTCATCGTCGATTAAGCTAAGCGCTATATGATGTCACCGAGCGACGCGCTCTCTAGTACACAGTGGTGTTAGTACGGATAAGGAATGCGGTCTATCCTCCTTGTAGTTGGTGCCATTGGGCCGTACTATTGGTGGACCCACTTGCATTATATCGGTATATAGCCGCGAGGGGCAAACCATACGTAGAACCCTTGAATACCAACCTTGGGGACAGAAGTATAAACAAATTAAAATAGACAAGATCTATTGTCAGCATATGGCTGATGTTGTCAAGTAAATACACATTTCTTTACGGTTAAGCATTTGGGCATTTCCTCTTTTCAGTATCTTCTTTGTTGGGCTGATAAAAAACGAGTTTGGAATTGTTTTCACCATTATTTCATCCTTATTCCATTAGATTCATCTACTTAAGCCCCTTAACATTCATTCATATATCATTTTTAGGAAGAAAATATTTTACCCCTTTTGGTTTCCCCATCATGGCCCATGCCTGTAGCCAAGATCTGGAAACCAGCTTCAACACCTTGCAATCTGGTCTCGGTAAAGGACCAACAAAATTAACTTCTGATTGCCAATGTCGTGCCATCAATACAACCAATGTAGTCCTCAATGGAAATAAGACTATACCCGACTTGAATCTATCTTTTCGGCACTTTGCACAAAACTACATATCCCTATAGATAACCCTTCCTCTTCCTCCACCCCCACAGAGGGTGACCATTCCTCTCATTCCCATACATACGGAGACCATCACTTTCAACATGACCTAAGCCTTCCATGGGTGGATGTGACCAAATTTGATGGCTGGGACCGGTTGGGTAACCAAATGGAACAATGCACTTCTCTTTATACGACATTACAAATGATGACTTGGTCAAACTCCGATGGTGTTCTCCATCTATATCCAAGAGCGTTGGCAATGGTGGCAATGGAAAAAATCTTGTCAGGGGTATATTACTTGGACACAATTTGTGGCGAGCTTTATATGAGCGGCTTCAACCGACACCAACCATTTGGGTGGATTTGACAAAGCTAAAACAATTAGGAATAGTGGAAGACTTTATAGGCGCCTTTGGTGGCTGCAGAGCGGATGGCATGTTGATGCCTTTTTGGGGAGATTATCGGTGGCCTCAAGTATGAAATTCAGACCCATGTCCTCATGGCTGGCACGGTTGGGTGGAGGCTACCAAAGAGCTAAAGAAGCACAAGTTGTATCTTCTCAAACCGCCAAACCCTCAACTCATCCAGCCCTAAACCATTCATTACACTACTCCCACGCTCCGCACTAAAATCAAAATTGACGGGGCTGTATGGTTGAACACCAACTCAAAGACCTTTGTTATAATTGTGATGACCTTTCGGTGCTTGATGTACCCTCAAGTTAATCGGTTACAAAATCTTTTTATGGCCATCTCAGGGACATTTGAGGAAGAGATGAAGAAACTCCCTCTGTATCTGAATCGCCCAATCACTGACCTAACCCCTCCCTCGGACCCTCCGGTAAGAACCAATCATTTCCCTCAATGCTCTCGCGGGCTTCTCTCCACTCCCAAACCCTCAAGTTAATCCCGGTTACACATCAAGCATCGGAGAGGTCATCATTTGGTTCGATGGCGGACACCATAATTTATTCATGTAGCATTTAAACCATTGCTACATACATTACGCCGATCAATAATTTCCGATGCATGATTGCCAATTGGGTTTCCATGAAATGTGGAGGCGTTGTGAAAATATAGTCTCAAATTGGTGGTGACCTACTTTGAAAATCATATGTTTTCTATGCTCGACATGGGAGGTTGTGACATTGTGTTGGGTGTAGGCTGGGACTTTGGGTCCCATTCTCATGGATTTTAAATACTTAACCATGCAATTCCAACATGATGGACAATATTATAAGTTCCAAGGAATCACATTCGGTTCACCTGAGATCGTTAGTCCCCATCGCATGGAAAATTTGCTCAAAAGGGTCATTAAATTGTTGTCGTAACTCCGCTGACATACAACAGCGAGACATATACACCTGAGACCTCAAGCCATCCTTTCTAAACATCAATTGGTATTTTCCCTCCCCAAGGCCTCCATCCTTCCCATGGTGTTCATGATCATTCCATTCCCCTTGTACCGGGAAGCCTTCCTCTCAATATTATTTGTCTGTATCGTCAACCCTTTTTCCCAAAAATGAAATTGAGAAAATGGTCGAGGGACTCCTTAGTGGCGTTATCCACCCTATGATGCGAGCCCTATTAGGTCTCTCACGGTGGTCATGGTCGAAGAAGAGGTTCTAGCGGTGAATGTGTCCACGACTTGGGTACCCTCAATGACACCATCAAGACAAATTCCCCATTCTATCATTGATGACCTCACGGATGAATTGGTGGCGCCCAATTCTTCATTAAACCGGATCTTTGTTAGGGCTACCACGGATGCGGTATGAAGAATGATTTAAGTTTCGCCTTTAAGAACTCATGAGGGCCACTATGAGTTTTGGTCGTACCCTTTGGCTTGTAATTCCCCCTCCACCTTCAAAGCCTCATGAATCATGTCTTCCACCGTCCTTTTCTCCGCCATTTTGTCTCTTAGTTTTATTTGATGATATCCTCATCTATAGCAAAGGCTGGACATACCATCTTACATCTCGTAATGGATCGAGTTCTCCATTTATTCTCTTAGCACCAACTTTTCCCGAAATAATCTAAATGTGCTTTTGGCTCAAAAAGTAGAATACTTGGGTCATCGGTTGGCAATATTAGGAGTGGTCTAAAGATTGAAGCTATGCAAGGCTGGCCTCACCCAAGACTCTTAAGAGCTTGCATGGATTTCTAACCTTAGCAATTATTATCTAAAGTTTGTTAAGAATTATGGGAAGTGCGGCACCTCTCAATGCTCTCCTCAAAAAAGAACTCTCTCACTTGGACTCCATAAGCTACTCAAGATTTTCAAACCTTGAAGATGGCCATGTGCACTACTCTAGTCTTGGCCTTTCTTGATTTCACAAAGACCTTTTGTTGGAATGTGATGCATTTGGGACAAGAATCGGGGAAGTCGTCATGCAATATGCCTAATTGTTGGCTTTCATTAGAAAACAATTTTTGTAGTGACATTTGGTCCAATCAACCTATGAAAAGGAAATGTTGTCTATTTTGCATGTCATTGGATCTATGGCATCCTTATATATATTCAGGACAGCGGTTCCAAATTAAAGGTGAGACCATCAAGCCTCAAGAGTATTTTTCACGGAACAATTTCCTCTCCCGAACAACAAAATAGACTAAACTCTTTGGATATGATTATAAGATCATTTATAGGAAGAGCGAGAATAATGTGGTTGCGGATGCACTTTCCGAAAATATGAAGATGAAGGATCCATTTTTTCTTTCCTTCGTTACCGGATTATGTGGCTCCATGTCATTCGCCGAGGGAATGGCTACAAGACCCAAAAGTTAGCGATTGATCAACAATGCTTGTTGATCGATGCTCCAGCTTCCCGGTACTCTTGGCTTCATGAGGAACTTAGATACAAAATTAGTTTATTCTAAGTAAACAATCAAAGCTTAAATCCGCGGTACTTTGAGCTTCATGCTACACCCCACCGGCCGGAGACGCCGGTTCCTGGAAACCTATGGCAGGGGTCAACGTTCCTTTTGGGATGGTATGAAAACGATACATTCCTTAATTTTGTAGTTGAATGCTTATGTGTGTCCAGTGATACAACAAGGAGAAACGTTGATCAAATCGTCGGGCACACCTGGCTGTTATCTTTTTCCACTTGTTTGGAAGGATATCTCTATGGATTTTTTATTACCGGCTTACCGTCGGAATAAATATCATCATAGGCCGGTTGTTAGCCTTGCTTTCAAGTATGCTCATTTCTATGCCTTCAACACACGGTTCGAGCATCCGCGGTGAAACCGATCTTCATGGATCGGTCTTCAAGCTTCATGGCATGCCGCTTTCTATTGTTTCTGATCACGACAAAACTTTCATAAGTAATTTTGGCAAAGGCCCATTCCAATATACAAGGCCGCAATCTCAACACATCTGCTATCATCGGTATTCGGCCAAATGGGAGTTGTCAACAAGGTGTTTGGAAACATATTTGAGGTGTTTTGCCTCTCAAAAAGAAACAAACTGGAGCTCAATGTCACCCTAGCTTCAATGGTGAACTGTAACACTTCATACCATACGACATGCATGACTCACTTTGGCGGTATATGAAAAAGCCACCAATTCTCTCTCATACTAGGGTGCCACCGAGGTCAGGCCGGTTGACCCTGTACTTATAGTTTGCGAGGCCATTCTCCATACCCTCAAAGATTTGGGTATGGCAGAATGTATGAAGCAACAAGCGGATCGAAGACTCCTAAACATCAATTCTGCGAGGAAAGTTCAGTGTTTTGCCGGCGCAATATACAAGCAAAGGCCAAGCATTTGTCGGAAGCGTATTTTATGGTCCTTATATGGAGTGCTCAAGTGTGGGACAAAATTAAGCCTATGGGTTAGCTTCCCAGCCATTGGCTTCATCTTGTTTTCATGTTTCGGCAAAGAAGGTGATTGGAGGTAAGTGCCATTCAAACCAACCTTCGAGTTAGTTGAAGAAGGACCATTTGGCTACAACCAGAAGTTTTGGACCAGCGTGAGTGTTTCCTATGTTAGAGAACCATCTAGGAAGTGCTATTACAGTGGAAGGATATGACTCCATCAGATGCCATTTGGGAACCAACGACCATTCTATAGCAATTTCTCTCAAGCCTTGAGGACAAGGTTGTTTAAAAGGTAACATGTTGCAGGATCCTAACTACCGGCACATGGGTGAAACAATATTGTAATAAAGGTAATTATTAATAAGGCCTTTCAATGGAATAGAATAAAGGAGGATGAAGACCTAATAGAAGCTTTGTTTCTAGAAGGGATCTTCCTCTATACATACTTCTTTTAGTATAAATGAAGATCCAGTATAGGAACCCTAGCTTGGATATTATTATTGTAGCCATTTCACCGCTAAGGGGTTGCCCACACCTCGAAGGCCTGTGAACATTTCTATATGATTCGAGAAGAGGCCCGTGAACATTGCTTTCAGATTCAAAGTGTTATTTTTGTTGTTATTCTTATATCATTTCAGTGTTATTGTGGTGAATGTTCTGGTTATATTGTTGTTATTCTGCCATTACTAGCATTTTATTTATGTTCTGCATATATTTTTTATCTCGTATTTTACATAGCTCATGAATAGTTTTAAGGAAAAATGCAAGTACATGAAAAGAAAATTTTAGTTACTTGGGAATTGATCAATGTATATGCATGGCTCCCTCACAAAGGAAAAATGTGTGATACCACTTAGAAGAGAATTCTCAAACTTGTATGTTGAATTTTATGGACATATAAAGTGAAAATATCTCTCTGCACATAAAGGTTTTTCAATCAAATATTTGGACCCAAACTGGCAAGGATTGACAAGGGTAACTTGAGATATATCATTCACAAGTAACATGATTATGTCCTTTACACTTTCTATCTCATATTATTGACAATTTGGATGAAATGAGGCACAATAAATTTGGTCTATACAATGCAAAAGTTAATTTGGAAAAAATTGGAAAACTATAACATCATAAGGAAAAATAAAACACCTTGTCTTGATCTCACTTTTTTTTAATTATTCCTTGAATCTTGAAGACACAATGGCCCCTCCCACCAAGCCTTCAAGGCCACCATGAAAAGAAAATTGATTCTGGACATTTCTCAATATGACCCTATGGATGATGTCCAAGAGGTTAATATTGAGTCTTCTCTCAATAGGAAGAAATTTGAATTGGCGAAGGGAAGAGGAAAAATCCAAGAGAAAATAAAGAACTAGAGTTGTAAAAACGTTGCTAGACATTGTGTAAAATGGGTGAATTACTCTCCACTCCAATGCAACAAATACGAATCACCCAAAAAGAGTTTGAAATCCTTGGACTAATAGCATAAACTTAGTCATTGTTGTAGGATGAGATAACAAAATAAAAACAAAGCTAGAAACCCTAATCTTTTAGTTGGAAAAACAAGAATCGATTATTGACACCGTAAAAAATCCTCGGAAAAGAAATCGGTGGATGTAAAGGGTAAATAAGTGAGCTACAATGAAAAGAAGGAATATATTGAGCAACAAAGTAGATAATCATGGTGTATCAATTACATTTACAATGAACCATTATACATATGACACCACAAGCACAAGAGTTGTAGATGGTCACTGATAAATTGAACTTGCAAATAGGAAATTTGAAAGCAAGCCCTATAATGGAGTCTATAAATGTCCAACATCAACATAAGGCTTAAAAGGAAAACAGAACAACATTCAATGCCCAATTATTGAAACAAAACATTTTGGGATATAGATACAAGGAGTTTCATAAAAATGCAACGTTTGAAAGTAAGCTTTAGTAACAAAAGTTGTCTAGTTTTAGCACTCAAGGGGTACGTAAACATGACACAATTTTGTCTACCTTCACATACATTGAGGAACATTTTGAGGCCAAATAAGAGGATTTTTAGAGGCCTTGGCCGCTTGAGACAACGACAGCAACACATTTCGATGGCGAAGCCACACTTTTTGGCAAGATACAAGATGTCGACATTGTTTTCACATTTACATTGTGAGGGAAAAATAAATAATGCTTCCGTGTATATTATTTGTCTTCACATTAACGTTTTATCTTTGATTTCAAGGGGAAAACAATGTGAATGTATTTATATCAATTATTTTAATAACATTACTATTAGTTAGTAACGCGGATGAGCCAAAAGGTTGTTTTGAGCCACCACAATATTCACGTATTTGTATAAATATTCTTCATAAGAAGAAATGAATAAATTCAACTCTCAAGTTTTGAGCCACCACAATATTCACATATTTTTTAAAAATATTTTCCATAAGAAGAAATGAATAAATTCAACTCTAGACACCAATTTAAGTTTCTCCTTGTATGGTTTGCCTTTGTATTTAGTGCATCAAATTTATTGTAATGTGGATAGACATGTGATACGCCACCACCTCTCTCATTATATTGTTTTAAATTTATTTATTTTCAATAATTAGGGTGATGAGTTTGCAGTAATGATTTGTTTATTTCAATAAAAGATTATAAATGTTAAAGATGTGGAGTGATACACAATTGTGGAAAAAAATTATTTATTAAGTGGATAACATTTATTTTCCTTTACAATGATATATTTATAGAAAATACCAAAAATATAGGCACTACCATTTCATTCAAAGAAAGGGAATTTGAAAACCACATCATAATTTTATGGCCTCAATTCAACGAGTTGGTAGGGTTCTTAATGGTGTATTAAGCATGAGAATCTTAACCTTGGGAACACACCCAGCAAATAAACAATAAAAACAACAAAGAATAGGCATGCACAAATAACTAAAGGTGTTATTGATGTCAAATTATTTAAATGGGAAACAAAGATGGGTGGAAGATGAAATATATTCATCCATAACAATAAGCAAAAGAGGATGGTGATCAAATTGGTGCTAATTGTTCATATTGATTGGTTGCTTAAAAAGAAGTCTCTTAAAAAGCAATGTTTAGACATAAAAAAAAATTAAAATGGTTGGTCAACATAGATAATTATCTAGGTGAAATATATCTTGAACATGAGGGTGTCATCTCTTTAATGGAGGACCAATAAATCATTCGAACTATGTTAAGGAGTAGAGAAGCAGAGTCTTTTTTTATCGTTGCACAATAAATATTGGATACAACATATACCTAGGTCAACTATCTAGAAAAATAGTGAACATTACAACTAGTTACCAAATTACCTCAAGGGATGGAGAGGGACCCATATGTGTTCTTCAAAAAATTGTAGTCATCTTGTAAAAAAATTTGTGTCTTCGTATCAAGGGGAGATAAATCCTAATTTATGTTAGGGTGGAGTGTAAGAATAGCAACATGAAAATAATTTAAAGGAGCAAGGATCAAAATTAATGACTAGGTGTTAGGATATTTAGAAACTTAGGAGTTAGTTAAGATCAACTTGGTCTAATGTGTCATTAGGTAAAAGTGTGTTTGTTGTTTAGTAAATTCTGGAAATATTATGTATGTAGTTTTTGAAACGTCCGGCGTTTCGAGTGGAAACTCCACCCATCATTAGGGACAATTGAAGATAACATGGGTGGAGTGTCCCTCATATTAGTTTCAATTGTCCTTGATGATGGGTGGATTGTCCACTCGAAACGTTGGACGTTTCAAAAACTGCATACACAGTATTTCCAAAATTTGTTAAACAACATTGACTAACTGTGGAAGCCTACATTCTCAAAAAGTGTGTTTCTTAGTGTGTTTATTTAGTATGCATTAGTATGCCTTTGTAGTTAGGTAATATGATTGTCACAATATGTTCTTGACATAGAGTGATTCGACTGCTCATATTCTCCTCGATCTTAACAACTACATTGATTTGTGTCTTAACACATGATTGGTCCATGATCTCTATTTAAAGAGAATGGAAGGTCATTTTCCGATGATCGATTGTGAGAAACTCTCTTGTAATTTTTTTCTTTTGCATTATCAAATTGCTCCAAGTAGCCACATTGGCTAGGGTCGTGGATGTTTCCCCACAGGGTTTTTACCATGTAAAAACATCGATGTGTTTATATTTGATCCGGTTGTGTGAATGGTTAATGAAGTTGGTCATCCTCTATTGGAATACCTATGTTTTCGAACATGCTATCAAAGAACATTTGAAGACTCGCTCTCGTTGTGTATCGAGATCTTGAAGTCATCTTGTCGCATATTTTTTTTCTACCATTTTTGCACATTTATGAAATGAGAGGATTGTTCCATTGCATCTGGAGTGCTCTTTTCAATTAAGAACGATTTTCATTTCACTCAAAAAGGTTTCCATTTTCCAAAGATACGACCATTTCAGTCAGATCCAGAGGTATAAATCATGAATATGCCCTTTTAAATTCTTACAAAGATAATATTTCAGTTTTATGTTTTTTATTTTCGGCTTGCTACTCTTTTTTATCTATGTATGATATTTTCCCTGTGCTTTGTGCGATCTCAAAAAATCAGAAACAAAGTGGAAAGGTTTTTCATGTATGTGTATTCTCTTTGTCATGCGCTCTGTGTGATCTCAGTAAATTAGACATAGAGGGAAAAATTGCATTTTTCGGATAAGCTAACCGAGATCTAACCCTTATTGTCGTGAAGTAGAAAAAAAATTGTGTGAATGCATGTAAAGAAGTTTTTATTGAGCATGCAATCCAAGGTCATATTCCACAACAAAAACAACATCTTGAGTCCTCCTTCTTAAGAATATAATGTGTTTTTCACTAGCTCACTTGATTGAAAGTTATTTTACTTCATAAGAGGTCTTGAGTTCAAGTCTCGTTTTTGTTACTTTTTTTTTTTTAATTCCATGCATTCATTGTAAAGTGAATTTCACTTCATTATAAAAGTGAACCACTATTAAATAACTTTAATATTTTATTAAGTTGTTTTTTGCATGCAACTTTCATTTACAAAGTAAATTCATTGTAAAAGTGATTCTTGTTTATTATATAAAAGTGGGTTACTTCATAAGTAACGTATTTGGAAGTGAGATTATAGGCATAGTTAGGAGGAGTATCACCATGTGGACCATCTTCTACTTGCTACATGTCACTTTGGTTACATTTTATGTTTTTTTACAAAAGGGCATAACTTTCACATTCGAAGTCCATTTCCAGTGTCGTTTTTTTTAAACGGCCTATTTTTTCAAGAACTTTCCATCCAGACGATCAGTTACAGCCTTTAAATCCTTATTCTCTACATATTTATTATGGATTATCCCAGTTATATTTTGTTTACCAATACCAACTACTTCTCATGGAAATCTCGTGTGGAGGATGTGTTAAGAAGTAAAGGGTTGTACCGGATTACCTTGAGAAAAGAACAAGAACCCATTGGTGATGAAAACAAAGTCAAATGGGATAATAGAATGATGAAACACTTGCACTAATTAGAATATCCATCTCTCCCAATTTAAGATTTCACCTTCAAGGAATCGATGGCTTGGATAAATCTTGGGAAAAGATTGAAGTTTTGTTTGGTAAACATAATATTATTCGAGCCCGGCAGATAGAAAATAAGTTAATGACTTTAGGTCCCAATGATTTTCCTTGCATTGAAGATTGTGTATTTAAGTTCAAAACACATAGAATTTTATGTATAGACTACAAAATAGATATGAAGGAAGACCGATGCATCTATATTATTTTTTCTAATCTTGGTAGTGCATACTTTGTGTTTGTATCTACCTTTTATGCCACTAGAGAAGCTATAGGGAGTGCTTACCAAAATCCATCTATTGAATCTTTTTGTGATTCTTTGATTAGAGAGAAAGATATATTTTTGCAACTTGGAGTGGTCGTCACTGCAGGTGTTACACAACATTTTGTCACTACTTACAATGTTCACTTATCCTCTATCATCCGAAGCATAAAAGCCTTGATTGTTGTAGAAGACCCTTTCTTGGAAAGAAGTAAAAAGGGTCATTAAAGCACTATTTCAAGAGAGTATCGCATGTTGCACCATTGCAACATGCGACACGCTTAATTGTCACATGTTGCACCACTATAGGGTGCAACAGTGTCTCAGTTTGCACCACTGCAATGTGTGACATTCTCTAAAAGAGGGGAAAACGAGGAAATTCATGAAGTTTCTAGAAGAGAAGCTTCGAATATGACATGGCCTCTGATCGGTTTGGATCTCACATGTACCCCTGATTTGGGGAGATCCTAACCTCTCATCCTAACCTATTTTTAAAAGGGACCTTCTCTCATAAGGAAAGTCTAATAGTTGTTGAAGAATAATGGTTGATATCTCTTTGCTTCTGGTTTGAGGTTAGAATATTGCTGGCATTTCTTTGGCTTTGAGAGATTCAATATTAGCTAAAGAAGTCAGTTTATGGTGATGGATTTCATGGATGCATTGTGGGTATTGGATAAGTTAACTTGTTGGAAGGAGCTTCGCAACATCAAGGCTTTGGTTGTAATCTCTTTTCATTATTGCTAATACAACAATGTAGTTTCTTTCCCACAAAGGTTGTTTATGTTTGATTTTCTTTGTTGTATTTCTCCTTGATCTTTTTCATAGGTTTCATAAAAATATACTATTGTTGCTTTCACTCTTGTTGGTTTATGTCTTCTTACAGGTTACCATTCACAAGTCTCAAGACGGAGGTGGAAACTGCAACTAGTGAGGACAATCGTCAATTAAAAGGTGTGAGCTCTTGCTAGCTAGTATTTTTTATTGTTTAAACCTAGGGAAAGTTATATATTTTGTCATGTTTTGTTCTAGTCTTGGTTTTTTATTCTAGGGAGATCAATTTGTGTTCGCATACTACGATTTGTCCGATAACAAAATTGGCGACTCCACTGGGAAACAATCCTCCGAAATTTTTCTCTTGGTCTTGCTGCCTTGACTTGTTTTAATTTTTGGATTCATCACCTGGAACTATTTTATTAGTAGACCCTGGAATTCACTAGAAATTTTTCATAAACTTTTGTTTTTTCCAAGTTTTATTGGTTGTTGCACCTTGTCTTTGATATACAGAGTGACATTGTCTCACTGTGTTAGTCAGCAGCCTGTGACACTCTTGGTTGTCGCACTATGTTCCACACCATCCTGCGACACTGCTTGAAAAAAAAAGTTTATTTGATTGTTTCCTTCCCAGATCCCAGATCTGACTTTTTTTGTGAGTTTTAGGTTTGCTTGACAGTCTTCTCAATAGTTTTAGGGCTTGTTTTTTTACCATTGTTTCGATTATTGTGATTTTTCATTATTTTTTACTTTGTTTTCGGCAATTTTTGCTTATTTCTGAAAGAGATATAGTCTCTTAGCCTTGTCTTCGAGTGTCTTTCAGTTTAACTCTTAATTGCTTTTCACAAAGTATTTTTCTTTGAAATATTTAGTTAAAAGAGAGTTCTTGTTTTTTATTAAGTACTTTATTTTGCAAAAACAAAAAAAAATGTACATATTGCTTCAATTATTTTCGTTTTCAAGGATATATAAATTGCTACATATTTTTAGTTTTGAATGCAAATGTTTTTTATTCTTGCATTACATTAGTGGGGAGGCATATTCAATTACTTCGAGTAGTAAATCTCTTGGTTTTTATGAAAGTTTGGGGCATTTTGCATTTGGGAATGAAAAAGACTCTTCTCCTTTCCATAGTTAGCATTCATTGAAATTGAAACTTTTTCACTTCATTTTCATCTTGCATGGTTTTAAGAGTCGAGTCACAATACCATTCGTTTCACGACCATATGCTTGAGTAAACAACACCCTAATAATCAAGCGTTAATAAAATCCATCTAGAAATTTCTCTTTCTAGGGCTTTGCACACCTACATTAGCTTAAGTATAGAGATTTGGAATAGGTGGTGAGGAAAACTCTCCAAAGATATTAAAAAAACATAGGATCTTGTGATAGGGAGATATCCATTTTCCATATATTTGTCCCGGGAATCCCTTCTCACACAAGGGTTAATCACAAAGTCACATCAGGACCAGCGGAGTAACTAATCCCACTTCGTTAGTATTGGTGGAGTGGTCTACACGTATTATAGACAATTTCGCTAGACACTTGGGGATCACTTGGGAGGGATACACCTCATTCAGAGGCACCTCTCAAGGGGATTTCAAGTTTCCTCCCTGCCCTTGCGTGTATATATGATTGTCAATTGTTTCCCCAGGCTCTTATGTTTTAAGTGGTAACCTTAATGGCCATAATATTTAGTGCTTATACACAAGGTGAAGGTGAAGGGAAAGTATTCACTGTACCTAGGGTAGGCATTGATCAGACTCACTTGGGATCCTTGGAGGGTAACCCATGGTTTTACCGTGAGGAAACTTATACTAGGGTGTAAATCTGTTAAGAAGGTAGCCAATGTAATTGTTCTACCTGCTCTATCGCAACTCCTCATATTGATTTCGCAATGTTGGATTTCATCACCAACTAGTGTGTCATTGAGAGAAGATCTTTTGTTTGTATGGTTGCTTCCTGGATTTTTTATTGAGTGTTGTTTGTTTTCATTAGTATACCATGAGCATAATTGGTAGTTGGTAATAAAATTTACAGTGGCATAACATCTTCATCGTTCTCGTAGAATGTAGGGTTTACCCCCTGAACTACCAAAAGATTCACATTCTGAACATTCAGTCCTTGAGACTCCACAACCTGAACCTATACCACTTGAACATACAAAAAAAATTGAAACTGTAGAATAATATGAAGTAGTACAAACTGAAACTTTGGAACTTGACGAACCTGAGAATAAAAACACGGAGATTGTTGATCCAAAACTTGTTGATCCTGAGCTTCTTAAACCTGAAATACTTGAGCATTTTCCACTTTCACTAAGTTTAGTTTCAACACCTTCACTTTCTAGTCCTCAAAAAGAGTTCCCTTTATCAAATTCCATATCTATTTCATCACCTATAACTCCTCGGAATTATATCGTTTCAAACAGTTTAGAATTAACTCCTATACAGGTTAGCTCTCACGAGTCTGTCTCTTTAGAGGTTGGTATTGTTACTGTAGAATATATCCTAGAAGAGATTCATCTACATTTTAATCCAACTATAACTGATTTAGAAGGACCTCTTCTTAGTCAAATACCTACACCTATTATATCTATGTGGCATGACAATGCTTGGTTCCAATATTTGATTTCTGATAGTCGAACTCCATTACAGCGTACACCATCATCTTTTTTCACTAGGTCGACCATGGATTAATCGACATCTACCGCATCTACCTCTAGAAGTGTTCCAATGAAAACCTCACCTCTTACGGTCGGTGGTCTCTCCTAGTTTGGAGGTGTGGCTAGTATTTCTATTAACTCTAGTACACCTAGTGTAACTCATAACTTTGATGGACCTTTCGTACTGCATGGGTATCAATCCCTTGGTGGAAATTTCTCTAGAGCCTAGACCAATGTCTCACTTTTTCATTACCCTCCTTGGACAACTAGTATTCCTTATTTGTTTATTCTATCTATCCCAAGTATGATACAAACCTCACAAACTTATGTTGTTCCTAGTTCTCCTCAACAACCTAGTTTGACAAGTGGGACGAATGTTCAAACTCAATTGTTTGTATAACCATGTATGTCTTTGAATGCTATTCAATCATCTGTAGGACCATATCTTCCTTTGACTATTGGTCAATATTTTTTTGTATCAATGCCTACTAGAGGCCAACCTCTTGGAGGACAATCTTTTCCTGGTGGGAAACCTCAGTTTCCTCGAGGGAAACCTTAGTTTCCTAGGGGAAAACTTCATTTTGTTGGGGGGGGACATCATTTTACTAGGGGACCATCCTCCATAGGCTACAATAGTCTTTTTGGACAAAGTCCTCATTTTGGAAATTACACACCTTTTGGACAAAGTCCTCCTTTTGTAACTTACACTCCTATTGGTCAACAGCCTTCTATTGGAACTCTTGTCGTAGGACCATCTCAAGTAGAGTTTACACAACCTCATGGTAGTCAAATATTTAGTAGTGTTCCATTCCCTAGAATGGTCGATACCCCTTCAAATCCATCTTGAGTTGATGGAGCTAGTGGAGGACAGATACATTCAGGCCAGCCTTTCCAGGCACATGCTCCACTAACTTATGTTGCTGGTACTCAAACACATATGGGACAACCTTCTGAAGCTAATCCTCCCTAAGCTAATCCTTATGTTTCTTGCCAATATCCCACATATCAACAACCTATGTTTAATTGATAGTTACCATTCTTGGAGACCTTAGACTTACTTGACTTATCACGGCTCATGAATGATCCTATTTTTCATTCCCCCTTTTGGTCACCTATTCCTGCCAAGTTACCAAGCGATATTGCAAAGTTTGATGGAAAACCCAGGGAAGACCCCTCAAATCACGTTATGACTTATCATTTATGGTGTTTTTTGAATTCCCTTAATGATGATTCTATACGTTTACATCTTTTCCAGTGCACTCTTACAGGAAGTGTTGCTAAGTGGTACATAGAATTATAGTGCGGAATGTTGCAAGACATTCATTTTCCATAGGATTTTTAACTCACTTACAACTTCCAATTCATTATGAAACTGACACTGAACTCTTAACCTCATTACGACAGATGATGTTGATTCATATTTCTGACCATATCCATGAATGGAGATGACAATGTTGATTAATTAAAGCCAATATCCCAGACTAATTATTGGCAGATTGGTTTACTAATTCGTTATTACCTCCTATTTCCTGCAATTTCGTCATGGGAGGCATTGTAACCGAGGAACAAGATATCTCTCATGCATAGTATTTGGACCTTGTCTATTCACAATATGGCACATTATATGACTTGATTCTACAAGCTCCTTATCAATCGACCAATCCAGCAACTCCACCTTCTGCAAAATCTCACGTTGTTGACGGTGTGGTTGGTTCTATTACCCAATGTTATCACATATTCCTGTCAAATCCTTAGGGGTTTGTATTTTATTCCTATGTCTATAATTTTTCTCGTCTTCTCCCCTTCTGTCGACCTGATCGTGATTTTCCTCCCCATCCCGGCATGTCTTTCTCTTTCATTCGCAGTCATCCTTGTCGATTGACCAATTTTCCCTATCAATATGAAAGAGAGATCGACCCTGGGTTCCTTCCATCTCCTCCAAAGGATGATCACNNNTGCAGCTCCGAGAATGGTTGAACAGCGACACAAAGAAAGAGAGAGGGCAAAGATCACTTTTAATGGTGCAGATTAGCAGTCTTCGGGTAATTGGGGCCATGAAGTTGCACGGAGGTTTGTGTAAGGCGGAGGCTTGAAATGATCTAAGACGTCTGATCCAGAGGGGATAGGTGGTAGTTGATTGAGATTTTTCGGGGGTCGGTGTTTTGGGGTTCTCATCAACAAATCCACCCATAGCCCGAAACCCCAAAACACGAAATTACGAAACCTATGAGGGTTGAGCTCGTGGTCCTAGTCGGTAACCACATGGATGAGAGATCAGGGAGGTGCTCACACAAGTTGAGCCCCGTCGCAATTTCAGCAGCTGGGAGTCTGAAGAACAAGGAGTCGACTCCTTCTCATCGTCGATACGTGAAATTCACGAAGCGCCTTTGGTATCGGGCACAGTCACAGCCTCAGGGTTGTATGAAGTGGGGCCAAAGCGGACGAGGGCCAGGGTTTTTCAATGGAAAATAGATCATGATCATCCATATTGAAGCAAATATGACCACTTATCTCAGCCAACGTTTCACTATTTTTGGCATCGCTATATCAAATTCAGGGGAGGTGAAAACCCCCCCGAAAGGGAAAGCATTAAAATGCAGTTAAAGATAGGTGTGGGGTCATGGCCTTGGGCTATATTGAGAATGGGGCCCAAAGAAAAAAGAGGCTTGCCTCCAAGCCTTAGGAGAGGCACGTGGTCGTCCCTTATGTATTCAGTCTCGACCACCCTCCATGGGAGAAGTAGTTATTGAACATTGAGAAGGTGGTTGAAACTTTAGCTCAATCCATAAGTGGAAGGCGTGGGGAAAGGTCTAGAGTAGTCAGCCCGTGGTACCCTTGATGGACAGGTTCCCTGTGAAAGCCATGTCGTCTGAACCAGTGTCAGACGAGAAGTTGTGTGCATAGTCTGCAAGAAGACCATGCACACGTAAAGCCTTAAATGTAGCAGCTCAGTGACTCTCATGTGGTCAAGGGAGAAAATTGCTCTAAGTATATATACTCGTTTTTTTATATTTTGGTAAGGATCGATGGTAGAGCTAAGCTCCCAATTGTAATGTTTTGATGAGGCCTTTGGTTCTCTGGTTATGAACGATACTTGAGACTTCTTGTTTAATGGAAACCAGCTTCTTATTTTATTCCTTGTTTCTGACTCTTAAAGCCCGAGCATGGATGATCCAATCGGGTGTTGTGACTATTGTATAGTGTATTTTTGACTATATCTGTTTTTGTAGAAACTTTAGGTTTCCTGAAGTTTTCAGATCTGAGAGGATCTTATATCTAAGACTTTTCCTCCAAAGGTTGTTGGAAGACCGGATGTCCAGAGCATACCTTCATACCTTTATCGCCTTTTCTTCCACCTACTCACCATGATGCAAACTCACTGGATTAAGTTAGATCAAGACCTCACTTATCTATGCACTTCCAACCCAGTCTTCTTAGTTAAAGCGACATTATTATGAGTTTACTCCCATTTGTTCACCCTTTTGTAACCAACCTGTGACATACAAACTAATGGGTATCAGTCTTACTCCTGCTGCAATCCAGGAGTGACTTTTGGTGCTAACACCCAAGAATCTGTGAGTAAACCTTCTATTAAATCTAACCCTAAGGCTACTCCCACTACTACTGCTCAAAAAACTACCCCTCCTACTACTCCTGGTAAAAATTTTGAGGTTAATGCGGTTCAGTCCACAACAACCGATAAATCTCAACAACCTGGAAGTAAGAAAAGAGAAAAGGAAAAGATAAGAAAAATTCCCTGCAACAAGAGAAAACCAAAACTCAACCTATTGAGGATACACAAAAGATAAATCCTAAATATCCTTGCCTCATTTGCGAAGAGGAAAATTATACAAGGGATTTTCCACGTCGTGATGACTTTACTCATTTAATTAAGGGAGCTTCAACCACTCTTGTCGTTTTGACCAATCCTTTTCCACCACAGTAGACTCAAATGGTTTCCCAAGATCAACCTTCTACCTCACCAAGATCTTACGTACTTATGTTTCAAGGAAACATTAAGGAAGTTTTCGTAACAACACAAACCAAAGGCTATCCTCCTCTTGATTGAAGTGTTGTTGATCAACCTCCTACCACTACTTCTACCTCTACATCGACTTCACCTACTACTAGTCCTCTTCATATTGAGAAACTCATTTTTGACACAATGATCTGACCACCTCCCAAAGGTGTTGTTCGTAGGTCGTTTTTTAATATGCATGTGCGAGCTGCTCAAAACTACAATATTGTAGAAGATTTAGCTCAATCCCCTTCTGCGATGTTGGCCCTCGAAGTCCTTCAAACCTGTCTTGCGCAATGAAGGGCATGCTTGTCATATATTGGTGGAATTGACCTGAGTGATTCGAATATGATAGCCTTTGATTTGG
This sequence comes from Picea sitchensis, assembly GCA_010110895.2. Lineage (NCBI taxonomy): Eukaryota > Viridiplantae > Streptophyta > Pinopsida > Pinales > Pinaceae > Picea > Picea sitchensis. Next base: position 63,357 of record SNQJ01S0007204.1, read on the forward strand.
AAACACATCTTCCACGAATTCCCCACCAACTTGATTTTCAAATTCAAGTTATTGTGCGGGAAAAAACTATTTTTTGTATTGTTATTGATGAAGGAGATTAAACCTATGTAATGTCTCTAAACTGTTTGAAATTTGTATGTTCTCCTTCACTCAATAATTCACCCAATATGTTGAAATCTTTTGACGGTATAGTTTTTAAAACCTATGGAGTATTAAATGCATTTCCAGTTGAATTAGAAGTTAAGACGGTCATTGTTGAAGTAGAAGTCATCGGTGCACCCATCGAGTACAATTGTCTACTAAGTCATAGTTGGATTTACGCCATGTTTGTCGTAGTTTCTACCTTGTTTCGTGTACTACATTTCCCTCATCAAGGAAAAATAGTCACGGTAGACCAAATCACCTACTTTAATTCGGATTCATGCATTGGTAATTTTCCTCTCATTGATAACACTCCATCTACTTATGACGATGTTGGGGTGGGTATTTTAAAATATTCATCCTTAATGGGAAATTTTCCACTCCCACCACCCGACATTTATCCACTCCCACCGCCCGACACTCCTCTGGTTGTCACTCAAATTAACAAGATTTTGATTGATGCTAGTGGTTCCTTGGAATCATATGATCCTTGGGTAGTACCAAGTCCTTCAGAATATGAACGCTACGATGAACAAATGTCACTTAGTTTGGTTGAGTTGGATTACCAAGCCATCCATTATGCCTATGTGGTTGTTTCTGATACTGATGATCGATCAAATTTGGTTTTATATGAATACTCTCACTCCTCTTGGATTATTTCTATGGCATCTCTTAATCCTTTTGATGATAATTTTCCTACTAATGAGAGTATCATGGAAATCATGTATTTGGAAGAATCACCTTGGGATGATGGTCACCATCATTGGTATTTCTTCCCTAAGCTCGAGAATATTGAGAGTCATGTTGAACCACCTAAGATATTTAACGATTCTGAAACTCCTACCTTTAACTATGATGTTTTATCTAAGGGTAATTTGGGAAATATATCAGCTACTATACCAATTGATATCTCAGTGAAACCTGTAATTGTGCAAAACATTCATATAGGTGTCTCTTGTTCTCTTGATGAAATTCGAACTTATACAGCCCTATTTAAATACTTGTGTGATGTATTTTCTTGGTCTTACGAAGTAATCCCTGGAATTGACCCGAATATTGTTTTTCATGAAATTAAGACATATCTTGAAGCCAAGCTTTTTCGGAAAAAGCTTCACCTGATTCATCCACGAAAAGTTGTTGCTATTAAAATGGAAGTTGAAAATTTTCTTAAAGCAGGTTTTATTTATCCTGTACCTATGACTAATTGGGTTTCCAATATTGTTCCCACCACAAAGAAACAAGGTATGATCCGTGTATGTATTGATTATAGAGATATCAATAGGGATTGTCCCAAAGATAATTACCCAACCCCTTTCGTCAAGCAAATAATTGATGATTGTGTCGGTAGTGAAATCTTCTCATTTATGGACATCTTTTCCGGCTATAATAAAATTAACACCCTACCATCGGATCAACAAAAAACCACTTTCATTTGTCCTTGGGGTACCTTTGCCTATAAAAAAATCCCTTTTGGACTCAAAAATCCTAGCGCTACTTTTCAACGAGCTATGTCTTACACATTTCATGATATTAAGAATATTGTGCAACCATATCTTGATGACTTACCTACACATTCCATGCAGCGTCAAAATCATCTGACACATATCTGAGCCATATTTCTTAGATGTCACTTTTAAAATATTTGTTTAAATCCACATAAATGTGTATTTTTTGTGGAATCGGGACATCTCCTAGGTTTCATCGTTTCCAAGCATGAGATTTGTGTTGATCCCTTGAAAATCGAGGCCATTTTAAACTTACCTCCTCCTTCGGCACTACGCCAACTCCAAAATTTGCAAGGAAAGGAAAACATTTTACTTCGATTTGTTCCCAATTATGCAGAACTCGCCAAGGGTTTTATCTGGCTTCTTAAGAAAGGGGTTCCCTTTGTTTGGGATGACATCACTCAAAAGGAATTTGATGCTTTGAAGCATGCATTGACTCATACGTCGTTGTTACATCCCATGGATTATAGTAGATATTACATATTATACATTGTTGCTTCTGACAGTACCATTGGTATGGTGTTGGTTCAAGAGGATGAATCGCACAATGAAAATGTGATTTACTATTTAAGTAGGAGTCTTTCCCCTACCGAAATTAAATATTCACATATGGAGAAATTGGCTTTGGCTTCTATTCAAGTTGTCCAACGTTTTTGTCCCTACATTTTACTACGCAAAACCATTATTATTTCTTATTGCAACCCCATGCATAACATTCTGACTAGACAAGTGTTGGGGGGGAAATACTCTAAACGGATTTTCATCCTACAAGAGTTTGATTTGGAATTTCAAAAATCCAAATCTAAGAAATCTTTGGTTTTTGTTGAGTTGATCTATGACCTTCCCTCCACTGAAACAGAAGGTCTGGTCAAAGAGACGATTCCTGATGAATCCATTTTTCTAGTCAGTTCCTTCGATCTGTGGTACAAAGATATCATAATCTATCTCCAAACCCATACCTATCGTCCTGACTTTTCTAGTACTGAACACCGTTGCATTCGATACCAAGCTCGACAATACATAATTGTTGGCAATACTCTTTATCATCGTGGTGTCGATTCCATTTTTTTATGGTGTTTGACACACGAAGAAGCCAAGAGAGCATTTAATGATTTCCATGTTGGAGTGTGTGGTGGCCATATGTCTGGGTATGACAATGCCCAAAAAATTCTAAGGGCCGGATATTTTTGGCATTCATTGTTTAAATATTGCATCCTTGTGATCCAAAAATGTCATGCATGCCAGATTTACAATCGTAAGCTTCATGCACCTCCTTCTCCTCTAAACCCTTTAGTTTATGTTGGTCCATTTTCCAAATGGGGCATTGATTTCATGACATGTAACCCTCACTCGGTCGGGGGTCATGGGTATATTATTGTCTTCGTGGATTATTTCACTAAGTGGGACAAGGTGATGCCTACATTCAATAACACTGGGAAAATTACATCTCTTTTCGTTTTTAATCACCTTATTGCTCAATTCGGTGTGCCCCAAGCCATTATCACTAATCATGGAACTCATTTTCGGAACTATATGATGTCGAAAATAACCATCGAGTTGGGTTTACAGCATGAAAACTCAACTCCCTATTACCCACAAGCCAATGATCAAGTCAAAGCAGTAAATAATTTTTTGACAATGATGCTTCGTAGGATGATAGGGATTCACAAATTGAATTGGAAAATGATGTTTTTTTCAGCATTATGGGAATATCGAACTTCTGTCAAAACATCCACGGGTTTTACACCATTCTAGTTGGTATATGGTCTAGGGTTCGTGTTGTCGATTGAATGCGAGATACCATCCTTAAAACTAGTCATTGAATTACTCCTCAATACCACCACCGAGGAAAAATGTCTTTTGTACTTGACACAATTAGATGACACTCATCATAACGTCGCTCTGGCTAATGAAACTCATAAGAAACATGTCAAATCTTAATATGATAAAATTGTTAGACCTCGTATGTTTTATGAAGGTGAATTGGTCATGTTATATGATCAAGATCGTGAAATATTGGGGGCAAGTAAATTCGAGCCCATGTGGCACAACCCTTGTATCGTTAAATGAGTATTAGAAAAAAGTGTCTATGAGTTAATGGATTATGATGGGATTCCTTTGGGTGAGCCTTAGAATGGGTTTTACCTGAAAAAAGTACTATTCTTATAATTATTCTAAATAAGTTCTTTGTATATATTATATTATGTTTTGGTGTGCTTTTATCACTTTTTCAATGATTTTTTCCGACTACTTATCTTGCATTGTGTTTGGTTTATATATTTTGGCATCCCCTTTACCTTATGTTGGCTTTGTTGATGGTGTTATCTGTAGTAATCAGAACCTTGCATATGTTGCTTGGGAAATCTACATGCCTACCAATGAATTGATTAGTCTACGTGGTATATTATTTGTCATGCCACTAACAATTTAGTGGAATATAGTGCAGTCATTGAACTATTGACCGAAGCCATATCACTGGGAATTTGTTGCTTGGTTGTCCAACTTGAATCTCAACTTGTAGTACTGCATTTAAGTAACATTTATTCTATCATAAGTTCTACTCTATCATGAGTATATTTAAGGGTTCGTCTCTTAGAAAGAGAGTTTGACTATTTGGAGTATCAACACATTCCAAGAAATCTAAATACATTAACAGATGCTTTGGATAATTATGTATTAGATAGACATTTGAAACATTTGTAAAAATCACATACACACTTTGCACCCAATAGAACAGAAATAGAAATCGTTTTAGATTAAAGTTTATAAAAAATTTACAAAATGTGTTGAGAAAACACCAAGCCTATGGATTTCATATCAAATACATGTTGACCATCAAAATGACTAAAGAGGTCCTAATCATGATGCTCGTAATATCATACTACTACCTAAGCTACTCGATGAAGCAGATGAGCTATATGTCTAGAAACCCCTGCAGTGTGTTGTTGGTATTGACACAGAAGATCATCAATCTGAGTGTTTGGAATGCCCATAGTCAGTCCCTCGAGGTTTTTCTCTATCTCCTCGAACTACTTTGTTGCCTCTCAGTTATGAGAAACTATAGCACTTATATCGCCCCACCTATGGATTGGCAAGGTTCCATACGATCTAGACGGTCCAATATCTGCATGATGAAATCCAAATTAATCTCAATACAATCCAAATATATATATATATAATTTAAAAATGGTTTTTTTACCTACATCATTCCACTGATACCCCGTTGGAATGACTAGATCTGGATCTCCTCGAAAATCCATCCATGTGTAAGCGTAGTCCTCCACCATGATGAGTTGATTTTGTACCCATATGAAGAATTGCTTGCCATAAGAGACTATAGGGCCGCCACCATGGAGCATCATTAGGTCCACCCACATCTTCATTTGAGGCTCCTGTGGATTCGGATCTTCATCTAAAACCATGTTTTGTAAACGTAGTGGTGGAACCCTCTCCATGAAGAAGGATACCAAAATAGAATCGTAACTGAATTGCTTCAAACGACCAGTTTTGCACTTGATCAATTGATCTTTCATGCTCTCCAGCAGCCCTTCACACCAGTTAAACAATGTCAGTGCCATACAGTCGACTATGTTGATGTTTGGGCAACATTGGAAAGACATTCTACTAGATTGATAATTAATAATAAGATATTAATTATTAAGCAATATTATTAATTATAATATTATTAATGTAATAATATATATATATATATATATATATATATATATATATATATAATTATAAAGTATGTTATATTATATGTATAATATAATATAAATTATAAATATATATTTATTACCCAGGGATGCATCTCTTCATGGATGGTCACTATGGTCACCATTTGTTCTTTATATAGAACACTCATCATTGTAATAAGATATTCATTCACATACAATATTTTCTGATGTATCAAAATTCAACATGGTATCACGGGCGAGTTGAGCTTGACTCCCTCCTGAGGGAGGAGGGCCAAAGGAGAAAATGAGGTAGAGTGAGTCTCGAGTAAATTTATGGGTTTTTTTGCAATCTCTATGTACAACATATTTGCACTACTCCTACCTGAATTATAGAAAGAATTCCATAACTTATGGTGGGAGTAATTTCTAGTAAATGTCTAATTACCTAAATATGAGGAATATATTGCATATTTGGATGGTCACTATGGTCACCATTTGTTCTTTATATATAGAACACTCATCATTGTAATAAGATATTCATTCACATACAATATTTTCTGATATCAAAAATTCAACATGGTATCAGAGCAGGATTGGGCTTGACTCCCTCACAGGAGGGCCAAGGAAAATGAGAGTAGAGTAAAGTCTCGAGAGTATTAAATTTATGGGGTTGTTGCAATCTCTATGTACAACATATTTACTTTTTACTCCTACCTAAATTATAGAAAGAATTCCATAACTTATGGTGGGAAGTAATTTCTAGTAAAAATGTCTAATTACCTAAATATGAGGAATATATTGCATATTTACTTCTAGCTATATTTATGCAAAGAATCACATGAATTATGGAGGAACAATTTAACAAAGTCAAATACTATGTGGATGGATTATAACCAAATTAATATTTGGGTAGTTACAGAAGGTATTCTCCATTTATTTATAAGAAAGAAAAAATAATTTAATTTTCAAAGAGACATGTCTTTTTGGATAAATTTAATATTACTATAAAAAGACACAACAGTAAACACGCATATTTTTGTCTATCACACGTTGGAAGTGATCTAAGGAAGAGGTCGAAGTTTCTAAGTAGTTGAAATTTTCTGAGTGTAATTACTTCGTGATGTTCTAGAGTTTACTAAAGTAATATCATTGGAAGTAATTACCACTTGTAGAAAAGTGTGTTTGTCTAATTTAACACTAGAAAATAAGCATGGTTAGTCATATGACATCGAGTATATGATGGATGTGTGTTGTTAGAAGACGTATCATTTCAAAGGTCACTATATATATTTGTGCACAAGATAGATTGATCTCCTCTGGGAGATGCTTTCTTGTTGTTCTTGTTTCTTGTTCTGGGCACGTCACAGGTAATATCTCTGAGAAGGATCCATAATGATAGTTGCAGGAAGCAACATGAAGCAAGACTATCCAGACATAGAGTTGTGCACATCCATGTAATGAAGAATAAGAGGAGGTCAACACATGCAGAGGGAGTAGATAACTTCGAAGACTATATATCTTCAGAGGGAGTGATGGATTCAGATGTTTTCTGCGGGAAACTGGATAGTCTCATGATGACATGTTAGAGCTATTAGAGAGCTACCCACCATACTTGGATGCATGATGTGAAGTTACTATGGATTTCATGTGATGTATAGATTTGTGTATCTAACAGTCAATGGTCATGAGCTTGTGTGGATGGCGACAGTGTTAGAGTCTGTGTCAGATATAATACCTTCCTCATTAAGAGAGAGTGTTGATATTTTATGTAATTTCAGAATTTATTCTTAAGTGCTAATGTTTCAACATCAAGTTGACATTCTCCCAAGATTGGTCATGGTAATTTGACCAATGGAGAATGGCCCTTGCTTAATATTCTAAGGAAATAAGACTCAAAGTGCATGGCTTTCAACATCTGGATGGACTGAAATTCTTCTTGTGGCACAGATGGCAACCTAATCATGAAGAATGGTCCTTGTAGTCATAGAAGTCTCTGTTGAGTACGTGACAGATGCATGACACTCAGTGTGCAGATTGAAGAGGGATTTGTATGGATTAAAGTATGCACTTAGAGCATGGTATGGTGGGATCGACAATTTTCTGATGAGCTTAGGATTTACAAACAACAATGAAGATACTAACCTTTACTTTAAGTTTTTGGATGATGGTCTGGTAATATTATTTTTGTATATGGATGACCTATTTCTAAACAGGTGTGGAAAAGCTCATCTCAGAGTGTAAGAGAAAAATTGGTTGTTGAGTTTGAGATGAAATATCTTGGGATGATGCATTACTTTTTGGGTCCCGAGGTATGGCAGAGATAGGATGAGACATTTTTGAATCAAGGGAAGCATACAGTAGAAATCCTGAAGAGGTTCGGGATGTTGAATTGCAAGGAAATGGCCACACCTATGGTATCAAATTTGAAGTTGTTGAAGGATATGACTTTAGAGACTGTGGATCTTACTTTATACAGGAAGATGATGGGTTTTTAGATGAACTTGACGAACACAAGACTGGATATATGTTTTTCTATGAACACCCTGAATCAATATATGGAGAAGCCCAGGTAAGACCTACAAGAAGAGGATGACGAGACTTGTTCTGGAAGAAAAGTGATGAAGTCAACAGGTTAAAGATCTAGTTGATATTCAGTGCTCGAGACGGAGTCGGAAAGTCATTTCCAGAGGGAGTTGGGTACTACAGTAAAGAGCAGGAGGCTCCACCAGATGAAAGAAGCATTCATGTGTCGCGCTCAGTACGGTTGAAGCTGAGTATGTGGCAGCATGCGCAGCAAGTCGTGAATCAGTGTGGCTTCAGAAATTGTAGACTATTGGACTGAGTTTGAATTGTAGGTAAGACGTACAAGAATAGTATGATGAGAATTTTTTTGGAGGACAAGTGTTGAAGTCAGCAGGTTTAACACACCCACGATGCGGCATAAAAATTTTTACTTTTCTTAAAGGAAAGAATCTTCATTCATGGTTTCTAATTTGGAAATTCGAGGAACTAGTCCAAACTCCTAGTCAAGGATTTCCGATTCTGAAGCCAAACGAATCTCTGAGACCTTAATGGTCCCATTCTGTAATTAAACACAAAACCTTTTAGCTTTTTGGTGCAGGTTTAATGGCACTCATGACCTTCCCTTTCACTCCCCTGCGAAATCTCAGAGTACTAGGCGTTAGCTCCTTTTATGGATAAGCCCCATCTTGATGTGACCTTGGGTGATGACCTTGCGAGACCGTGTGATTGCAAATGTGGCCAAAGGTAGTTTGAATCAAACTACTTTTTGGCCCGCAATTCTCTTCAAGCCTCCATGTCTCCTCTTTTCAAATCCACGGTTTTAATTGCGGGTCGCCCTCAACTTTTTAATGTTCATGCAACTCCTATCCCCGTAATGCTACGGGACCATCGATCTACCGATATTGACAGTACTTTAAAAATTGGTGGTTCAGATCTTCCCCTCTCAAACCTACAGATCAAATTTGACCTCTTGCAAAATGAACGGACGAGATCTCCTTCGTGATTTCGGGTTTCGGGAGTTTCAACTCTCAAAACCCTGCTCTCTTCCATACTTCAATCTTCTGAGTTGACGATCTTAGACACATGTCCTCTTAATCAACAGCCCTTCCTTTACTTCGGATGGTTGACCTTTCAACTGGATCAACGGTCTTGTGGCCCTCCTCTCGATAAATGATTGAGATCTTCTTTGGGTTTCGGACTTCTGAGATATCAAATATAAAACTTCACCCTTTTTCCCAATGGCTTTTATCCGAAGGTTATAATCCACTGACGTGCATCCTCTTTATCTAACAATCGAGGATTACTTTAGGTCTTTACGCGATGTCCACAGATTTTCTCTATGTCTACCTTAGATCTGACGGCTATGAATTACTTCGGATATTTATCTAGAGTTCTCAGATTTTCGCCACATCTCCCTTGGATCTAATGGCTCAAATCCACTTCAGGTGATTCGATGCTTGATATTCACTTCGGACGATCTGACGAATCAGCTTCACTTCGGTTGATCAGACGGTTGAGATTTACTTCGGATTTCCAGAAGTTCGAACTTTGAAAATCTCAACTCTCAAACCTTTCCTTCTCCTAAATAGAAAGTATATGATGGCTCATATTCACCTTGGTGATCCAATGCTTGAGATTTACTTTGGGTGAGTTGATGGCTCAGATATGCTTTGGCTGATCAAACAATTGGGATTCACTTCAAATTTCTGGAACTTCGGACTTCAGGAGTCTCAATTCTTAACTGAGAAACTATCGAATGGATTTCCCAAAGTTGTTGATCTGATGGCTCAGATTCACTTTGGAAATACGACGCTTGAGGTTTACTTTGGAAGATCTGATGGTTCAGATCTACTTTGGATGATCTGACGATCAACGTTTACTTCAAGTCTTCACCCGAAAGCCATAGCTTCACACCACCTATCCTCTGGATCTGACGATTCAGATCTACTTCAAACGATCTGACGATCGGCATTTACTTTGGGTCTTTACCCAGAATCCACAGATTCACGCCACCTCTCCTCTGGATATGATGGCTCAGATCTACTTCGAACGATCCGACGGTCGACGTTTACTTTGCGGCTCTAGCTCTCTAGGATTTGGGAGTTTCAAATCTCAATCGAAAAATCTCGCAGTGATTTCTCCAAAGTTACTGATTTGCTGATGTGTGTCCCCTGGCAATCAACGGCCAGGATTTACTCCGGCTATTTGTCCTCCTCCCTATCCTTTAACCTCCAAAGTTGTGGATCTTATTCCACCTGTTGTCCTTGACGATGGATGGTCCCAATTTAATTTGGGACTTCAAGACTTTGACAAGTCCACTCTCCTTGGCACACAAGGTTTAAGTCTCATGCATTTACTTTTGGATCCAATGGTTATTGGTCCTTCATTCTTAGATCCAATAGATGGGATCTGTTCCTCTCCTATGTGCTTCCTTTGATCATTGGACACTGATATAATGGTCCAGATTCCTCTCCACAATTGATCTGACTGTTGCTATTGCTCCTCCTCCTCATATTTCTACTTCCTCTAGCTTAGAGGATTTTCTAAGTATTCAAAGGCCTCAGCCTTTGTTCCTCCTACGAGTTTGTCTCTTGGACCTTGTCTACACTTCTGAAATTGCTTATCTCTTTTGAGCTTCGGGACTTGGAATAAGTCCTACTCTTATGCCCTCTTAGCACTAACTCTTCTGAGCTTCAACTACTGGGACCTCGAGGGTCTCTATCCCTTTTATTCCTCAAAGGGATATCTATGCCCTCTTGGCAAATTTCGCTCAAGCACTCCTTACTGAGCTACAATGTGTTCAGTAACTTTGTGAGTGTCTCCTAAGTACTCTGTAACTTCGCCTTTGGGGTTTTGGTCACTCCAACACGCAATTCTCCTGAAGCGTGGACTCCAAATCTCATAGATCGGACGGTCGAGAAGGATCCCGACGGATCCAGAGATCCATGGTCCAGATTAACTTCAAGACTTCAGGACTTCAGGGATTTTTACTTCCCTTATGACAAATGCATAGTTCTCTGAACTAACGAAGTCCGAAGGACTCAATGGGTTAACTCCCACACTCCTTTTTGTATCCAACAGTTACAGCGGACCTTGGTTCCTCCCGAATAGTTTATCGTTCGTTCGTCATCCGAACAAAGGAGCCTTCCCTTTCAATACTTCAATCTCTCTATTCTTCATGAGCTTGGTTGGCTCTAAAAGACTTAATAGTCTTGTGCTCTTTCGCCAGAGAGTAACACTTGGAAGAATCCTTCTGCACACCCCTTACATTTGTTCTTCAACTGTAGAACTTAAGTGGTTCTCGGTCTCTGTTTTCCTCGCAGAGAGCCTATGCATACGTTCACTATATCTCCTGATATTTAACAGAATCCATCCTCCAAGGGACTCAGAATGACTAGGAGGGTCGTCATGCATACATGAAACTATGCCCAAGGTCGACGAACTCACAGTTCGTGGCTCTAGCTTAAGCCCCCACAGGACGCAAGAATTTACAAGTATAAAACATATCCCATCCATATAATTTCCTACTTGCCTGATTATACAATCAAGAAGACACCAAAAAGGGGTACATATATATCCTTGCAACATTCATAGGATATTCAACTTTAATTCATAGTACCACTTAAATACATAAGATATGAGATTACTTATTTATTACATGCGGTAGCCAACTAAATGACCGTGGGTGTTCATCCTTCCACCTGACCATAGGCTCAGAGGCATTCATTATTAGCACTTTGGCCACCCCCGTGCCAAGCCATGATATCACCAGGGAATTCTCACAGTTCTCAAGGACTCTTTCTTTGTTTCAACTTCTGCTCAGGTTCTGTTCTCTGCAAACTTTCATAGATTTCCTTCTTTGTTATGGCCTCAACGAGGTTTATCAAATTCTCACCCAGCATCAAGCTCACGGCCTTCTATTCATTATCTGTTGGAGATATCCTCACATTCTGCTTATTGATTTGTATATCTTTCCTTCCTAAATGGTTCTCGACCCATATTGTTCCTTCTGTCAGAAGGGAACCTTGGTCAGCTTGGTTTGTCATAACCAGTGGTACTTCGGGCTAACATTCTATAGTTTTTGGCCATGCTTCCATTCATGGGAATGGTTGATAATTCAACCATTAGTTCTTTCCTCATTAACTGATCTCTCTCCTTGGGATCCAAAGGAGGTTTATCATCCTCATCGAGGGAATTTGGGGTTATTTGATATAATGACCCTCTCTTATAGTTTTCACATTCTTTCCTCTAGTGATATCATGGCCAGTACTTTCAAGGCTTCACCCCCACAGTCAGTTATTGGAAACTCAAACAATAACACATTTACACTGTCCACATGCCTTAGCATGGTAATCCTATTTTATGATTAATTAGAAGCTTGGGGAAACAGGGTTGTTACAATTCCCTCCCCCTTAAAGGAACATTGTCCTCGGTGTTCTCTCTCAAAAACATATGTCGTGTCTTTCTCATTCAGTTGTTTCAGAAATCTTGATCCTTCTTCCTCAGTCGGGTCCTTTTTTAGACCTTTAATCTTGGTTGCTTGCTTTCAATAATTCTTGGACAACAATCACGTTAATCACAGTCTTATGTGAAAACATTGCATAAAAAAAAATCTAGGAAAATTTCATAATCTTAGCACAATAATTATCTACGCAGTTTGTGGATTTGTATCCACATGGTTTTTTTGTTATCCAGGCTCATTGTTTTTCCCTGACATACCCATTTGGTGCATGATCCCAATTCAATAGTTTAGAAGAACTATCATGGTTTCATATTCCTTGTGGTCACTCACCCTCCAGGCCCAGGCCTAGACTCAGGCATCCCCTTCTCTGATATACAGTCCCAGGAGTGATCTATCTTGCGTTGCCAAGGTTTTCTCACACAAGAAGAATTACCCATTGTGTGCATGATCCCAATCAATAGTTTACAAGAACTATTAAGGTATCTTATTCCTTGCAGTCACTCACCTTCCAGGCCCAAGCTCAAGCATCCCCTTCTCTACTATACATTCCCTCGGGTGATCCCTCTTGCCTTGCCAAGATTTTTTCACACAGAAAGAATTACAGAGACTCTATCGAGTCTTACAGTTGAGGCATCCCTCCAGCTTGTGTTACCTCAACACAATATATTCTAGGTGATCATGGCTTACCACGAGGTTCTCATGGCTCAACAGTAGTCATTTTTCATTCTCTTACAGCTTGACATCCTTTCGTCTCAACGAAAATTAGGGTTGAAGTTTACTCTCCTTCCCCTGGCATAGAAATAGTTAGGGATGAAGGTTACTCTCCTTCTCCCGACTCAATCATAGATAGGGATAAATTTTACTCTCCTTCTCTCGGGTCAGTATTTATTTCATGCGATCGGATTATACTCTTTCTCACCCGTATCATAGGCATATAAAAATTCATGAGACATCATCATAAATTTTAAATTCAAAATTTTCTTGTAAATCTGTGACCCACGGATATCCAAATTCCACATTTTGTTTCCATATTTGTTTCGCACAGGAAACAGATTCGTAATTATGGGACTTTCCTTCCCATAGCGGGTTGGCTCAGCGGGCAATTGGTATTCCTTATGGCTTACAACACTTCCATATTCAAGACTCCTTTGCTTCCTACACTTTCAACTTCAATCAACCAAACAAATTGTTAGATTCCATGCACATACATTTTATTGCACCTTTATAACGTCATCACAAACAATTTCATAATTGTGCATACTAACAATCAAATTCACTTTCTCAAAAAGGAAATACCATTCCTTGCAGTTTGGCTGAGTAGGCAATTGGGCTTCCTTATGGGCTTACAATACTGCCATATCCAAGACCCATTTTTCTCCTGCAATTTCAACATTCCTCGGCCAAACAATTTGTTATTTTTCATGCACCTTACCTTTTCAAAATCAAGCATACTAATAGTCCAAGTCATTTTCATCTATTCGAGGATACAAATCAAAAGGATACATCATCCCTTACCTATGCATCATTTCAGCCTACCAAATTTTTCAGAATGTAATTCAGATATCAACTGACTTTAATGAATGTGCCAACATTTGTGGCCACATTCATACCCAATGCACCCTTGCATTGATTTTAAGTCTCCCACACTTTACTAAAAGTATTTTTCCATGGTGCGTTGGATCTTAGCCAAGATTTTCACCATATGGTTTATTCATTCCCGTTCATTGTTGCAGCAGGACTATGCTTCCGGCTACAAGATCATCATGATTCCCAAATCAGTACACATGAAACTCAAACGTTTCACATGAATGCCTTTAAGCATTATTCCTCCATTAATAACCAGGGTGCCAACACTCATGGCCACCCAAATTATTTTTCCTTTAGTGCTTACATCATGTAAGAAAAACATTGGAAGGTCCTCCTTTCTTACTAAAAAATCCATTGTCTGTCATTTTATGCAGCATGTGTTCCCTCAATGCATTCCATGCAGCATGCTATCTATGAGCACTTTTTTTTCCAATCGTTCCTTGATTGGTCCATGTATTCATGACATATCAGTTCATGAATTCTTTCAAGGATTATAATCAGTCTTTACTATCATAGGTTCACACCTCCATCATTCAGGTTCTCCTTCTTGAATCATACCCTACTTGGGTATCCAAGGCATACAACTGCATTTCAATGTTTCATACATAACATTAAGACCGTAAAACATTTCAGAAGGGATTCTTACCCAATACCTTCATACCTTGTGCCACATATGCATGAACATTTTTATACCAGTTATGGCTACTAGAACCCCCTCTGATATTACCCCATCAGTGGTGCTCCATGGGGACTTTTAAAGTCACCTAAACAATATTTCAACAAGAACCTTCTCATAGTCATCCTCTGATTGAGGTTGTTCATTATTGGCAACTGTCTTTCTCAACAGTTCCAATCTTATTTCTTTCTGCACATGGCATACATCATAAACACATTAGTCGTCATGTAAATTAAAAAAAAAATGGAAGTACCATTGCATTTAAATTAAATAAACATTTTCAGACATGTCTTAGCATATCTGTATGCACTTCATCACATTATCCTTAATGTTTTCATGAGTGCAAGACAACAGTTCTCAATCATTTCTACAGTAATACAATCCTCATCACTATGGTATCAAAACATTTACTTTCATCAACGTACTAGTTTTCTCATCCTAGAGAAAAACATAATACATAGCAAGAAAATAATTGAGGGCTCTCCCCTTCTTCAAATTCTTTCTACATTGCCTGGGACTTTTCAGCCCAACTGAGTTATTTCTAAGGCCTCACTGTATTTTCACTGCTTTTGCAACTTACTCCATGTTGGGATCTTCCTTCTCTTTTCCTTGAGCGGCCTTGGTTAGGCCTCACCCTAACCTTTTTGGAATACAACAACATCCTTTAATAGCAAATTTTTGTTCATAATGGATCATGAACCTATGCATCCTGCACATTACCATTCGGTTATCAAAATGGTCAATACTCATTTATTAGTCTTTTGTTCATTATATGATGTTTTTCAAAATGTAATCTAGGATATATATATATATATATATATATATATAAGCTTGTGGCTCACTACTTAATTCTCAACAGTCATTAAGGTTGTGACTTTGTTTTCCTGACAGAGTCATCACACAGTTCCTCCACAAGGAACTCCTTCATCATGCAACGTCCTTATTGCATATCCATCACTATTTGTGATGGCCTCAACCTTGAGTGAGCTTCAGCAGTTTACCAAATATCCCATAAGGAATATAAACATGCATCTTTGTCATGTACCCAAATTATGTATCCATACATATTCTGGTTTTGTTAACTTACATCCATGATGTACTTAACCATATTCATAATACTAAACCTGCCTATAGCAGTCATAGGTATGTTTCACAGCCCACCTACATCTCTACCTTTAATATCATTCAACTTAGGATTGTTCACAATCCTTCTCATGTGATTCTCAAAGGCATAATCATTTGCCTCTTATTATGACAATAGAGCATCTTTGCTCATTTTCCCTTTTTATCTAATTATAATAGTATTTCCTGAGGAAAGGGAATACATTCCCCCTCAAGATATTATTTGGAACGTAACTTTCATGACTCCTCGGAATGGAGTCACTCATGCATCCAAAGTATTCATTTATTCTGGACCAGAGCAATTTTTTCTTTATATTTCACTCATCAGGGCAACCATATTGTATCTATAGCTATACTCTTACATCATTACATGTGCATCACTTGCACGTTCAATATCATTCATACCTAACTGGTATTAATATCAGGCTTCATATTAGGAAGCTCCACAATGCATTAAACCTATGCACTCAAGCATAATTAAACACAGATAAATATTCATCCTGCTAGCTTATTGCTTGCATTTTTTCCATGTCATTCACACACATGGACATGTCAGGCTTCTATATCCTTATCCCAAGGATATTTCAATCCTCCTTATGATCATGTATACACATTCGTTTATAAGTAGGTGCATCTCTTGCACCTTTTTACCTCATGCATTCACTTGATAGTTTAATTTCATCATTAGTGTCCTTTAGTTTGAGATTTTAGTAACTTACGGGACTAATTTCACATTCATATCTCATATTGATGTTGCCTTTTCTCAATGCAATAACCAACTAGGGTCACTTTCCTCTTTATGCGACAACGTCTAGCAAGAAAACCTTCTTGCCTTAGCGTCCATAGGTTTTTACCCATTTCACTTTTCTCTGGTCATGAGGAGTTATATACTTCGATTTTAATATAGAGAAATAACTATAACTTCCAGGTATCATACCTAATTCTATCAGATTCCTTTAATCTCACAAAGGTATTAACCATTATATAATCTACCATCATCAGTGCCTGAAGTTCCAATTGCAAATGCTTAGAAGCGGTGTTACGAACACCAAGTTATCCATCCATCAGGCTTCAGCTACCCTTGATAGAACCCTTCCACCTTCATCTATCCACATTCAAGTCTTATTATAAATGTTAAGTAGCATATCCCTACTCTGGTAAGAATAGTTATCACTTTGACAATAGGCTAAAGAAATTCTTCTGCTGAAATTCAACAAGAATTCCCAAAACCACAGGTTCAATCTGCAGTCCTTCTCCTCAAGGAGTAAATGCATATAACAATACCTCCTTACGCGACTCGTACATGAGCCCAAGAAGTCCAAGTGTTGTAACCATGCTTTGATACCAATTTGTAACACACCCACAACAGGGCATAAAACTTTTAGCTTTTCTTAAAGGACAGAATGTCCATTCATGGTTTCTAATTTGGAAAGTGAAGAAATCAGTCCGACCTCCTAGTCAAGGATCTCTGATTCTGAAGTCAAACGACTCTATGAGACATTGATGGTCTAGTTCTGTAATTAAACACTGAACCTTTCGGCTTCTTGGTGCAAGTTTAATGGCACTCGTGACATTCCCTTTTGCTCCCCTGTGAAATCTCAGAGTACTAGGCATTAGCTCCTTTTCTGGATAAGACCCCTCTTGATGTGACCTTGGGTGATGACCTTACAGGACCACGTGATTGTGAATGCAACCAAAGGAGGTTTTAATCAAACTACTTTTCAACACGCAATTCTCCTCGAGCCTCCACGTGTCCTCTTTTCAAATCCATGGTTTGAATTGCGGCCCACCCTCAATTTTTTAATGTCCATGCAATTCCTATCCCTGCAATGCTATGGGAATGTCAATCTCCCAATCTTGATGGTACTTTGAAAACTAGCGGTTCATATCTGCCCCTCTCAGACCGACGGATCAGATCTGACCTCTTGCAAAATCAATGGACGATATCTCCTTCGTGATTTCGGGTTTTGGGAGTTTCAACTCTCAAAACCCTGCTCTCTTATGTACTTCAATCTTCCGAGTTGATGATCTGTGGACACATGTCTTCCTAATCAACGGCCCTGCCTTTACTTTGAGTGGTTAACCTTTCAACTGGATCAACGGTCCTATGGCTCTCTTCTCGATCAACGATTGAGATCTCCTTCGGGTTTCGGACTTCTGAGATCTCAAATCTCAAACTTCACCCTTTTTTCCAATTGATTTTATCTGAAGGATATAACGATCAAGGATTACTTCGGGTCTTTACCCAAAGTCCACAGATTTTCTCCACGTCTGCTTTAGATTTGATGGCTACGAATTACTTCAGATATTTATCCAGAGTTCTCATATTTTTTCCACGTCTTCCTTGGATCTGACGGCTCAGATCCACTTCAGGTGATCCAACACTTGATATTCACTTCGGACGATCTGACGACTTAGCTTCACTTTGGCTGATCGGATGATTGAGATTTACTTCAGATTTCTGGAAGTTCAGACTTCGGAAATTTCAACTCTCAAACCTTGCCTTCTCCTAAATAGAAAATATCTGACGGCTCAGATTCACCTTGGCGATCCAACGTTTGAGATTTACTTCGGGTAATCTGATAGCTTAGATCTTCTTTGACTGATCGGATGATTGGGATTCACTTCGGATTTATGGAACTTCAGACTTCACTAATCTCAATTATCAACTGAGAAACTCTCGAATGGATTTCCCGAAGCTATTGATCTAACGGCTCAGATTCACTTTGGTAATCCGATGCTTGAGGTTTACTTCGAAAGATATGATAGTTCATATCTACTTCAGATGATCCGACAGTCGACGTTTACTTCATGTCTTCACCCAGAATCCACATATTCATTCCACCTTTCCTCTGGATGTAATGGTTCAAATATACTTTGGATGATCCGACGATCGATGTTTACTTCGGGTCTTTACCTGGAATCCACAGATTCACGCTACCTGTCCTCTGGATATGACGGTTCAGATCTACTTCGGATGATCCAAAGGTCAATGTTTACTTCAGGGATCCGGCTCTCTGGGCTTCAGGAGTTTCAACTCTCAATGGGAAACTCTTGAAGTGATTTCTCTGGAGTTACTAATCTGTTGACGCGAGTCCCCTGGCGATCAACGGCCAGAATTTACTCTGTCTATTTTTCCTCCTCCTTATCCACTAACCTTGGAAGTTGTGGATCTTACGCCACCTGTCCTCCTTGATGATGGATGGTCCCAATTTACTTCGAGACTTTGGGACTTTGACAAGTCCACTCTCATGTGCACACAAGGGTTAAGTCTCGTGCATTTAATTCCAGATCCGATGGTTACTGGTCCTTTGTGCTTAGATCCAATAGATGGGATATGATCCTCTCATCTCTGCTTCCTTTGTTCACTGGACGTTTATTTAATGGTCCAGGCTCCTCTCCACAACCAATCTAATGGTTGATGTCTCTCCTCCTCCTGAGATTTCTACTTCCTCTAGCTTAGAGGATTTTCTAGGTATTCAAAGGCCTTAGCCTTTGTTCCTCCTACGAGTCTATCTCTTGGACCTCGTCTGTACTTCTGAAAAGTGCTTATCTCTTCTGAGCTTCGGGACTTGGAATAATTCCTACTCTTCTTTCCTCTTAGAACTATCTCTTATGAGCTTCAACTGCTCAGACCTCGAGGGTCTCTGTCCCTTCTATTCCTCAAAGGGATATCTATGCCCTCCTAGAAAATTTCGCTCAATCACTCCTTACTGAGTTGCAGAGTGTTCGGTAACTTTGTGAGTGTCTCCTAAGTGTCTGTAACTTCGCCTTTGGGGTTTTGGTCACTCCAACACACGATTCTCCCGAAGTGTGGACTCTGAATCTCATAGATCGAATGGTCAAGAAGGATCCCGATGAATCCAAAGATCCACGGTCTAGATTAAATTTGGGACTTTGGGACTTCAGGGATTTTAACTTCCCTTATGACGAACTCATAGTTCTTTGAACTCGCAAAGTTCGAAGGAGTCAAGGGGTTAACTCCCACACTCCTTTCCATATCCAACGGTCACAACGGACCTTGGCTCCTCTTGAATAGTTCCTCATTCGTTCATCATCTGAACAAAGGAGCCTTCCCTTTCAATAGTTCAATATCACTATTCTTCCTGAGCTTGGTTGGATCTGAAAGACTTAATAGCCTTGTTCTCTTTATCTAGAGCATAACACTTGGAATAATCCTTCTGCACACCCCTTATGTTCATTCCTAAACTCTAGAACTTAAGTGGTTTTCGGTCTTTGTTTGCCTCATAGAGATCCTGTGAATACGTTCACTATCTCTCCTAGGATTTAACAGACTCCATCATCCAAGGGACTCGGAACAACTAGGAGGGTCTTCATGCATACATGAAACTATGCCCAAGGTCGAAAAACTCACAGTTCGTGGCTCTAGCTTAAGCCCCCACGGGATGCAAGCATTTACGAGTATAAAAAATATCACATCCATATAATTTCCTACTTGCCTGATTATACAATCAAGCAGACACCAAAAAGGGGTACATTATAAATCATTAAGAAAACATATCTATACCTACAACATTCATAGGATATTCAAATTTAATTCACAGTACCACTTAAATACACAAGATATGTGATTACTTATATATTACAGGTGGTAGCCAACTAACTGACTGTGGGTGTTCATCTTTCCACCCCACCATAGGCTCAGAAGCATTCATTCTTAGCACTCTGGCCACCCCTGTGCCAAGCCATGATATCACCAGGGAATTATCGCAGTTCTCATGGGCTCTTTCTTTATTTCAGCTTCTGCTCGAGTTTTGTTCTCTTCAAAATTTCAGAGGTTTCCTTCTCTGTTATGGCCTCGGTGAGGTTTATCAGATGATCACCTAGCATCAATATCGCGGCCTTATGTTCATTATTTTCTGGAGATATCCTCACATTCTCCTTATCGATTTGTATATCTTTTCTTCCTGGATGGTTCTCGACTCATCTTGTTCCTTCTGTCAGAAGGGAACTCCGATCAGTTTGGTTTGTCATAACCAGTGGTACTTCGGGGTGACATTCTGCATTTTTTGTTCATGCTTCCATTCATGGGAGTGGTTGATAATTCAACCACTGGTCCTTTCATCATTAACTGATTTCTCTCCTTGGGATCCAAAGGAGGTTTATTATCCTCATCAAGGGAATTTGGGGTTATTTGATATAATTACCCTCTCTTATAGTTTTCACATTCTTTCCTCTAGTGATATCATGGCCATTACTTTCAAGACTTCACCCCCACAGTCAGTTATTGGCAACTTAAAAAATAATGCATTTACATTGTCCACATGCCTTAGCATGGAAATCCTATTTTATGATTAATTACAAGCTGGGGGAAACAGGGGTGTTACAGCAGGTTGAAGATTTAGTTGATATTAAGTGCTCAAGAGGGATTTGGATGGTCAGTTCCAGAGGGAGTTGGGTACTAGAGTAAGTATTAAGAGACTCCATCGGATGCAAGAAACAGTCATGTGTGGCGTTCAATACGACTATAGTTGAGTATTTGGTAGCATGTGAAGTAGCAGTGTGTCTTCAAGAACTTATGTTCGGGTTATTTGGTCTTGAACTGGAGGTGACCTACATTTGGTGCGACAACTAGAGTTGCATGAATTCGTTAGAGAACCTCATGGTCTATGATAGGTCGAAGCATATAGAGATCAAATATTACTATATCATGGATATAATGCAGAAGGGAGTAGTGAGGCTCCAATTTCATGACTACATAGGATCAAGTTGTGGACGTGTTTACCAAGCTATTGTTGAGGATGAAGTTTGAGTACTTTAGGGACAAGCTTGGTGTGGTCTCTCTTCAGAGGGAGTGTTATCATCCAGCATGAAAAAGGGTTGGCACTGAGACATGTGGAACTCATCCAACATGAAAAAGGGTTGGCACTAAGTGTTCTAATCCAGTATGAAAAAGGGTTGGCACTGAGACAGGTGGAACTTATCCATCATGAAAAAGGGTTGGCACTGAGTGTTCTCATCCATCATGAAAAAGGGTTGGCATTGAGATAGGTGGAACTCATCCATCATGAAAAAGGGTTGACATTGAGTGTTCTCATCCAGCATCAAAAAGGGCTAGCACTGATATAGATGGAACTCATCCAGCATGAAAAAGAGATGGAACTGATTGTTCTCATCCAGCATGAGAAAGGGTTGGCACTGAGACAGGTGGAACTGATCCAGCATGAAAAAAGGTTGGCACTAAGTGTTCTCATCCAGCATGAAAAAGGGATAGCACTGAGACGGGTGGAACTCATCCAGGATGAAAAAGGGCTGGCACTGAGTGTTCTCATACAACATGAAAAATGGTTGGCACTGAGACAGGTGGATCTCATCCAGCATGAAAAAGGGTTGGCACTGAGACCAAGGGTGCATATGATCATGTACTTATGCATTATAGGGTAGTGGATGTCCTGGGCACATGTTGTAGTTATTTGAGAACTACCCACGGGCCTTGGATGCATTTCCTGTGAAGTCACAATGGTGCACATGATGAGGTATAGATGCATTGCGAGGTAATGGATGTCATGGTGACATGTTGAATCTATTTGAGAGATACCCACAGGTAATATTCAAAGGTAATCTTGGCATAATGTAGAATGTCTCCCTCACTGAGAGGGAGTGTTGATGTTTGGACAGCATCAGAAAGACATTCTACTAGATTGATAATTAATAATAAGATTATTAACTACTATGCAATATTATTAATTATAATATTATTAATGTAATAATATATTTATAATATAAAGTATAAATATATATAATAAAGTATAAAGTATATTTATATTATATGTATAATATTTTTATTTTTGTTTGCTAGTTTGTTCGTGACCTGCGGGACTAGCCTGTGGCTAAGAAACCGTGACTCAGGGGCATCTAAGCCGTCAAAATCACTCGGGGATCGTACCCAGCCTGATCCACACCAACCCTTAACATGGTTGGATTTTTTATCCCCGCAGTTTTTGAACCGATGACTTTAACATCACGGAGTGCCTTAACAGCACACTCCATCACCGACTATCCTACACCTCGGGGACTATTATATGTATAATATAATATAAAGTATAAATTATATTTATATTACATGTATAATATAATATAAGTATAAAGTATATTTATATTATAATTATAATATAATATAAAGTATAAATATATTTATTACCCAAGAGACGCATCTCTTCATGGGTGGTCACCATGGTCACCATATGTTCTTTATATATAGAACACTCATCATTGTAATAAGATATTCATTCACATACAATATCTTCTCATATCGAAAATTCAACAGACTACATATTGCATTTGGGAGTTGGTGGATAAATGAGGACCTACACTTCCAACAACTCAAGTGATGGTTAAAATAGCAATCCTCGAGGGAAGATCTCTAACGTTCTTTATGGGAATTTTCCCACTACTTTTCCTTGTTCCAAAAACACAATGTTGTGAGATATAATTCTCGGTCTTTTCACCGACTCCCCTGAATCCAGACAAAGACACTCACTCTCCTCTCCTTGAGGGCCCAGTCAAAAAATAGATGTCCTTGATTTCCAAATCCAAATCATGGACGCCGACCTTGAACACTTGTTCATCGAGTTCCCACATCTTTACCAGGAACTCTAACAGTATAACTTGAGCTCTCATGTCGTGGATCTAGAATAATTTTTCCAACCCACACCTCCAGAGAGCCAACATGGTGTTTGGGTCATTGCCTGCAATTTCATCTTCCATTTCATGCTCTCTTTCCCTCCATTCCAACATTTTTCCCGGCCAAAAGTATGCAAACAAGTAGAGAACTTATTTTTCAAACAACATCAAAAACTTTCAATCTTGACAACTTAAAATGAGGACAATTTTCTAGCTTTACGACTGTCGCACCCCGTTTTTACCCACAGAGTGACATTGTTGTACTTCTCAATTAAGAGAGACTATGATAATCTTAAGTGTCGCATTCCTCGTTAGGGGTAGCCTACAACACATGGGAGGCACTTTTTAGGGCTTGTCAAGAAGCCCCAAAACACCTAAAATGGCTTGAAATGGAAACAATTGACCATCAAATGAAAGAAGAGGGGGACATCTATTACCTAGAGAAAATGAGAGTCAATTTCGTCCATAGATATACTCGCAATTGTCGCCTGAAGAATCAATCAAATGGGGGGTTTTTCGCACTATTGGAAAGGTAAAAACACACAATGGTAAAAAAAATGAGTTTTAACTATTTTTAACTAAGTGAAGAATATTCCTTTTAAATATTCTTTTTCACTTTTATCATTTTTATATAGTGCCTCATTGGTTGACATAATTGTTGAGCATGAATGATGTTTTGTTATATATTGTGCAGGTTATGGGTCAATATTTGAAACATAAAGTTGTGGTTGAGTATGTTTTTTATAGTCTTTTACAAAAACATGATAGGGATTTTATTTAATCTCTTTTCAAAACCCTATAAATATGAAAAGATTGTCGAGCGAACTTGTTTCCTTTCACACTCATTAAAGAATTTGAAAGAGCATCTATTCAGTATTAGTTTACCCCTTTTGTGGGGTTGAGTATGATTAATTACAAAAAAGGAATACTCTAGTCAAACATGACTAGAAGAGTTCTCCTAGGTATTATTTTACACTTTTTCGGGCTTGAGAGACTAAATTTACGACAAAGTCAATCCTAGAGTTTTCTTTAAGTATTTTTCAAACTCCCTAAACATGAAAAACCACCGAGTTTACTTCTCTGGACTCATAAAACGTACTTCAAAATACCTATATGGGACCAAACCACTCATTCCTAGGGTTCATTAAAAATACTCTGAAGGACTCATCCAAAGGATGAGCTTATAGTACAAGCATATTTTATCCTTCTCAAGCTTGTGTTAAAATAAAGAGGTACTTGCCAGAAATGGTGGGGGGGAATTCGGAAATG
This sequence comes from Picea sitchensis, assembly GCA_010110895.2. Classification (NCBI taxonomy): domain Eukaryota; kingdom Viridiplantae; phylum Streptophyta; class Pinopsida; order Pinales; family Pinaceae; genus Picea; species Picea sitchensis. The sequence continues at coordinate 87,963 of SNQJ01S0007204.1, forward strand.
AACTTGTATTAAATATGTACTAACTTTTGGTAGTGAGTCACTCTTGAACATAACACTCTTTCACTCCTCGTGTCATATTGGGAAATCCACTTGTCTCTTGTTGGTCATACTTTTCTCCAAAGTTATAGTTTGGTATGTGATCCTCATTTTGAGTTAATGTTGCCAAGACAGTTGTCATGTCATCAATATGTTCAACAGAATTCCAACCAACTTATTTCTATCGCGTCAACCTTTTACAATGTCAACCATCCATGAGTGATTCCTAAATCACTCTATACTCTAATCTACTTCAAATCCTTGTACATGTTTCGTGATGTTGATGGGGGATACATCAAGGGCATCCTGCAATGAACCACTTCCTATCGACATCGACACATTATCTAGGAAGTTGGTTTAGAAACTTACATTACCTTGGAACTTGCATACCTCAATGAAAAGTTTCCTCACCTTCGACGACAGGGTTTCATAAATGACCTTCGATTGAATGATTTTATGAGTGTTCGAATTCAGATCATCTATTTTCACTCAATAGAATGTACTTATGCACCTTGAGGTCCAGCATTATCATTGGTGGTTCCTCTCGCATCTGTTAACGGTTTTCATCATTGACTGGTAATCAGATGGTTTCTACCATGTTCTACTTCGACACCTATATTCACATGGTTAGATTCGTACTATGGAAGGATGGAAATGAAGACACTGGATCTCATCTGATCAGATCCATGTTGCAATAGAGTATTTTGAGAATGTATTGTTACATATATCCATGGTGTATGTCTCGTGGCTATGTTCAAATTTGAGTCATTATGACATAGATCCACAGTGTATTTTTGGTGGCTATGTTCAGATTTGAGATATTGTGGCATGGATCCATAGTGTAATTTTGTGGTCATGAGCTATCTTACTTCACATGAATATTTGTATGTAAGCTCTTATACTTTGAGTCATTTGTATTCTGAGTATGGGAATTCCTACCTCAATTATGATACCGTAATTCCTTGTTTGTTGTTGACAGATCTCCAACCAATGAGTTCTTTGTTTCAATACTCACATAGCAAATTATTTCAGCTCTCACACCTTTCTAGCTTCATACTTTGGGGGGCATTATGTTACACAATATTTTGTCGCAAATGACAATGTTTACTTATCCTCTATCATCCAGAGCATAAAATCCTTGATTGTTGAAGAAGAAATTTTCTTTGAAATAAGGAAAAAGGGTCATTAAAGCCCTATTTCAAGAAAGTGTCGCATTTCAATTTTTGTGGGAAACATTGTCATGTGGAGTCCAAATGTTTTAAAAAGTTGGACACCTTAGAAGAAATGATGAAGAAGCACAACATCAGTATTAATTATTATTCTTATTATTCTCATGGACATGCACTTTATGCTTCTAGTTTCTGTAAATGTGTTGAACCTGCATAGAATAGATCTAGCTAGAAAATACCACAGACATTTGCAGAGAGAAATTGTGAAAGAAGAAGCAAGAGAGAAAGAATGGAATAATTCTCATTAACCGTATTCCACACTCAAAGAGTGAATAATTTATAAAAGATATAGGATACATGGGTAACTAATTCGTCATAGTTGTAGTCTAGAGTGATCTGGACACACACCAGCAGTTATGGGAGTAAACTGCCACCTAGTCTAGTCTCTAAGGAAGTTACGGGAGTGCATTGCCACCTAATCTGAGTTAACTAGTCTATCAGTCTTCAGTTAACTGACTGAAACATAGTGAAGTAAGGAGGATATCAGGGAATAATGAGTAATGCGCTAATCTGGTGATGATCCAAAAGACAATGTGCATTATCTAGTGATGATCCCAATGTTGCATGATGATAAAACCAATGTAGCATCTAAACTCCACTCAAGTAGTCAAACTGAAGTGAAAAATGAAGAGAATATTCTCCCTAGAGGAATTTTCTTCCTAAAATACAGGAGACTGAACAATGACTAATAAACAAGGAAAAACCTTAGGAAAAATAAATCCTAGGTGTGTATGAAGTAACTCCAACACGCCCCCTGAACATCACTATGGTGAAAATAAAGAATGGGTCCCGAAAACGAGGCCATGTTAGGTACCCAAATACAAAAGATACACTGAAATAAATGAGGAAAGAGGGAAAACCTCATAGGAAAAACCCACCCTCAAATTACAATGCATAAAAAAAATGAGAAGGAACAAAAAATAGTTGCTAAGCAACCATGACCTTCACTCCAAGAAGACCTCGCAACTATGAAAGTTTGTGTTCGTTGAAGATTTTGTTGAATATGTAGATATCTGAATGGATATGATGAAGTAGATACATCATTGAGATGTCCACACATATCCACTTTATCTTCTTGTAATTAATAATATCCAAATAAATTTTGAAAACTGTGCGGCCGTTTATGGAAAAACGCTGAAATTTTGTTTATTTTAAAATGATCATAACTTCAACTTCCCGGACTCCGTTTCAGATTTATTTGTTTTTTAAATTGGATATTTTTCCGAGAGGAATTCAAATATCCAAAAAAATTTCTACAAATTAGTCTTAGAAAATATCATAATTAAGTCTTATGTGCGAGGCTCTCTTTTTGTCTCCTAAGATGCATGGAAAAGTGTTTGCATGTGACCCCTGAGATGCATACCATATATATTCCACATTTAATTCAGAAAACAATTCTGAAATGGAGTAGACATCATCTTCAATTAATGGAATACAAATTTGTGCAAATACTTTTGTAGAAGACTCTTCATAATAAGAGGCTTTATCTTCTGATGGCTTCTCTTATGGCTCTATCTATTCAATCTCCTGCATGAAATCTTCACAATCTTCTTTATTCCCAAACAGAACCTCCAATCTGGTCCATAATTCATTTGGAGTTGATTCTTGTAAGTCATCACATACTTCATGGAGAATTTCATGAGAAATAAACTAGACGATGCATCCTATGGCCATATCTTATCTATTGAGAAAGTCGTTTTTTCTCATTGACGGAATCAGACTTTACTTCCATTGCCACAGTTATTTAGTACAAGCCTTTGCATCTAAGCAGAAGCAGGATTTTTGGCTTCCATTCCAAATAGTTATCAGGCGTGAGAAGTATTGTCGATTATAATCCATCTTTTTTGCGCTCTTCAATCTTCAGTACCTGAAAAAAGAATTTGGTGTAGTTTTTTATTAGCGGTCTGTCAGCTCTGATACCATGTAAATGTGTTGAACCTGCACAGAATAGATCTAGCTAGAAAATACCACACACATTTGCAGAGAGAAATTGTGAAAGAAGAAGCAAGAGAGAAAGAATGGAAGAATTCTCAATAATTGTATTCCACACTCAAAGAGTGAATAATTTACAGTAAATATAGGATACATGAGTAACTAATGCGTCATAGTGGTGGTATAGAGTGATCTGGGAACACACCAGTAGTTATAGGAGTAAATTTTCACCTAGTCTAGTCTCTCAGGCAGTTACGGGAGTGAACTGCCACCTATTCTGAGTTAACTAGTCTATCAGTCTTCATTTAACTAATTGGAACAGAGTGAAGTAAGGAGGATATCAGGGAATAATGAGTAATGTACTAGTCTGATGATGATACCAAGGACAATGCACATTAGCTAGTGATGATCCCAATGTTGCATGGTGATAAAACCAATGTAGCATCTAAACTCCACTCAACTAGTCAAACTGAAGTGAAAACTAAAGAGAATATTCTCCCTAGAGGAATTTTCTTCCTAAAATATAAGAGACTGAATAATGACTAATAAATAAGGAAAAACCTTAGTAAAAATAAATCCTAGGTGTGTGTGAAGTAACTCCAAGTCTAGTCTTGGTTTCCAAGTCTAGGGAGATCAATCTCTGTCTACATAGACCGATTTGTCCAATAACAGCAAGCACCTCCAACAAAGCCTTAGTGGCTCGATAGAAAGATAAATCCAAGAATCTCAAGAAGCAACATCCTCACCATAACAAAAATAAAAACAAGGGTCCCAACCCCTCTCATCCAACTTCTTCTCCTAATGGTGACAAAGGAGCAAAATGTAAAAGTAAGAAGACTGACATACATTTCAACTTTTTTGGGAAACATTTTCATGTGGAGTCCAAATGTTTTAAAAATATGGATGCCTTAGAAGAAACGATGAATAAGAACAACATCAGTATTGATTATTCTTCTTCTTCTTCTCATGGAAATGCACTTTCTGCTTCTAGTTTCTCCTTCAATGCAACTTCTACTTCTTTTTTTGATGAGTGCTTATTGACTCTAGAGCATCTTATCATATGGCTAAATATAAAGCCATCTTTCTTATCTAAATGAATGTAACACCAAGAAAATATTTGTTGGTGATGATATATCTATTAGTTTTGTAGGGTCTGGAACAGTTCAAGTAGATAATGGTCATTTCAATTATATATTATGTTCCAAGTCTTTCCTGCAACCTTATATCAGTATATTAGATCACTCATTCAAGTGAAGGTAAAATCGTATATTTTTCACCTCACCAAGTTGTAATTCAAGATCTTAAAGATCCTAAGCATGTCCTCGCAACTAGAATTGTTGATGATATTACCAGGTTGTACAAGTTTGAAAACTTTGGGTCATCATCTTTTCCATCAGTTTTTGTTACTCAGAGTGATGACTTGAGCAAACTTTGGCATGAGCGGTTTGGTCATTTAAACTATCGTTCATTGCACCAACTATGTAATCAACAGATGGTGACTATTCTTCCTCTTTTTTCTTGTAGAGATGGTGTTTGTGTCGATTGTATTATTGGAAAACATCATCGGGGCAGTTTTGAAAAATGTGCCCCTTGGCATGCCTTGGCGCCTTTGCATCTTGTTCACAATTACTTGTGTGGATAGCTTTCTTCTCCTTCTTTTTCTGGGTGCAAGAATTTCTTAACTTTTATTGATGACTTCTCCAAATGCACTTGGGTTTACTTATTAAAACTTAAGAGCAAAGTGTTTGACAAGTTTTTGGCCTACAGGGCTCTTGTAGAAAAACAATATGAAAATCAACCTCAAAGGTTAAGAAAGATAATGGAGGAAGAAAGATAATGGAGGAAAATATGTGAACAACAATTTTACAAGTTATTGCACTGCACAAGGCATCCAAATGCAATACATTGTCCCATATACAGCACGTCAAAATGGTGTATCGTTTTGTTGAGAGAAAGTATCATACATTAAAAGAAATGGCTAATTGTGTGATCCAATCTAAGGGATTAAGTCTTAATTATTGGGTGGAAGCCATTAACTATGCAAATTACATAGTAAATTTCACTCCCACAAAGGATCTAAAAAATATAACATGGAAAGAAGCATGGAATAAAATTAATCCAGATGTAAGCCACTTTCGTGTATTTGACAGTGTAGCATGGGCTCACATTCTTGATGAGAAAAGGAAAGCTTTACAGCCTAGAAGTGAGAAGTGTATTTTTGTTGGATATTATGAAGATGTCAAAGGTTACAGACATCTTCAACCTCATTTTAATGAAATTATTATTAGAATATATGTTAAATTTGATGAAAATCTCTTAGCCTACGAGCCCAATTCGGTGTTTTTTCCTTCTTCGACCAGCAAACCATCTTCGACATTTGTGCCATATTTTGTTCCCATTCTAGTTTCTTCTTATTTAGATGATGACAGTGAGGACGAAAATCCACCTTCACCTACTCACCTTTCTCCAGATGAGTTCATTGAACATGAACATGCACCAACACCACAGGTTCCCACATGGGTATGTTCAACTCGAGAAGTAGTTGGTGATATTATCAGTCATCATCCATATCAGCGTCAAACATGTTCACAGTTCTAGTGAGCCTCTTCTCTTTTGGCTCAATTTTAAGAGACTCGTGATCCAGAAATATTTGCAAATGCTTCAAGTCATCTAGATTGAGATACAGCAATGAATGAAGAGTATCGCTCTTTAATAGCGAACGATACTTGGGATCTTGTAAATCTTTCGAAAGGAAGAAAACTTGTCAAATGTAAATGGGTCTATAGAACTAATTATGCATCAAATGGACGTGTTGAAAGACAAAAGGCCTAGTTAGTTTCCAAAGGGTTCTCTCAGGTTGAAGGCATTGACTATAATAAAACCTTTTCCCCCATAAAAAAATGAATTCAATCCACCTTGTTCTTTCCCTTGCTTCCTCACATAAATGGGAGGTCCATCGGATGGATGTTAAATATGCCTTCTTGCATGGGGATTTGCAAGAATAAATCTACATGGAACAACCTCCTGGCTATGTCCAAAATGACTCCAGCCTTGTTGTCACCTTAAGAAATATATTTATGGTATTAAGCAAGCTCCTCAAGCTTGGTATGCCAAAATGGAAAACGTTCTTCTTGACGTTGACTTTTCTAGATGTCATTCTAACCCTAATGTCGATACCAAGAAAGTAGGAAGCTATCGCATAGTACTTATTCTTTATTTTGATGACCTTATCCTCACTGGAAGTGACCCTAAACTTGCAAATCATGTGAAAACCAACCTTAATAAGAAATTTGAAATGACAGACTTAGACTATTTGCATTATTTTCTTGGCCTCCAAGTTTTTCAAACCAAGGAAGGAAATTTTCTTTCCTGGTCTAAATATGCTTATGACCTTCATCGCTTTCACATGGGAAATTCTAAACCAACCCCTTCTCCCCTTCTTCCTTCCATGTTGGAGTCAAACTTACTTCCACTTGTACTTCTCTCGAAGTTGATGCCACTTTGTACCGTCAATTAGTTGGTAGCATCTTATAATTTACTCATACCCGACCTGATATTTCCTTTGTTGTTGGTCTTGTTTCCCTGTATATGAGAACACCCCATGAAATTCATTAGAAAGAACCTAAAAGGATACTTCGGTATTTCCATGGGACAATTCATATTGGGATACATTACAATTTAGGGGAGACTCCTTTAATGGTTGATTTCACTTATTCAGATTGGGTTGGTGACCCTGATGATCGAAAGTCTACTGCAGGTTATGTTTTCAACCTTGGTTCAATACCTGTCACTTGGGCCTGTAAGGAACAATAGTCTATTTATGTTTCTTCAGCAGAAGAAGAATACCAAGAAGTGATTCATGCAAGTCAAGAAGCCTTGTGGCTTCGATAGATCCTTTCAGAGTTTGGATTCCAACAGCAACATTTGACAACCCTCTGGTACGACAATCAGAGTGTCATCAAGCTCGCCAAAGATCCATTTCAACATCAACGCAGAAAACACATCGAGCTACACATGCACTTCATTGGAAATCTCATTCACGATCAAGTTTTTGAAGTGATCTTTTTCCCTATAGAATATCAAGTTGCAAAAATTTTCACAAAGTCTCTTACAGAAGCGAAGTTTTCCAAACTTTGATCTATGTTAGGAGTTCAGAAAGATGACATTAATGGGGGATAGGCTCTAATGTCTCCTTCCTTCTCCTATTGTGTCACTTCTGTAAATCCTTCAATCCTATCCAAGTTGTTCAGGGGGGATGTTAGGATATTTAGACACTTAAGAGTTAGTTAAGATCAACTTGGTTTAATGTGTCATTAGGTAAAAGTGTATTTCTTTAGCATGCATTTGTAGTTAGGTAATCTGACGGTCACAATATGTTCTCAACATAGAGTGATCTGAAGGCTCATATTCTCCTCGATCTTGATGGCTACATTGATCTGTGGCTTGACACCCGATTGGTCCATGATCTCTATTTAAAGAGAATGGAGGGTCATTTTCCAATGATAGATTGTGAGAAACTCTCTTGTAACTCTCTTGCAAAAAAAAATTCTTTTGCATTAATAAATTTCTTCAATTGACCACGTTGGTTGAGGCCATGGATGTTTCCCCGCATGGGTTTTACCACATAAAGCCATTGGTGTGTTGATCTTTGATCTAGTTGTGTGAGTGGTTACTAAAGGTATTCATCCTCTATTTGAATACTTGTGTTGTTGAACACTATGTGGCATAACCTAGTGTTAGTGCATTATGTTAATGATTAAGAAAAACTTTTACTAACTAAATTTTAATAGTAATGTTAGTTTGTTTCAAACACATTATGTAAATATGCATCAATACGTAACATTAATATATCAAAATTTAGTATTACAATAAATTGAATAAAATAATAAAAGTAATAACATTTCATTTAACTTAATATCTTATAATAAACAAACATGTTAGGAAAGCATCTCTCCAATTTTTTTGAGCATGGAAATAAATGCTAAAAAAATTAATTCCTTATCATTTTTTTGAGCTCCAATAGACCAAAGTTGATGTTAGTGGACAATAACCATCATTATCATCATAATTATCATCATCATCATCATATGTATATAAAAAAATGGCATGAACTTAATATGAAATGACACTATTCTAAGTCCATCTCAACCCTAGATCTATCAAAGCATCGAGAGAGACCGAATACCTGGAAGCACAAGCCTTTCCCCAATTTTTTGCATTTTAAAAAGAGTTGACTTCCAAAGATCTAATATCTTTCCACAATTAAGATATGTGATTTAAGATGGATCTTTTAGCCAAGATGCACATTATACAAGGCATTATGAGGGAAATGTGTAATGTAACAAAAAATGTAACATTTGTTTCTACCTTCACATACATTGAGGACAATTTTGATCCAAGATAAGAGGATATTCAAAGGCCATGGCCGCTTGTAACAACAACAACAACATATTTGGATGGTGAAACCACACTTTTTGGCAAGATACAAGATGTCAAGATTTTTTTCACATTTACATTGTGAGGGAAAATCTTGCTTTTGTTATCATCAATGCCTCGGTGTATATTTTTTTCCTTCACATTAATGTGTTATCTTTGCTTTCAAGGGGAACACAATGTGAATGTATTTAATTATCTTAATCTCTACTATCAGTTAGTAACTAGATGAGCCCAAAGGTTGTTTTGAGCCACCACAATTATTCACCTATTTTTGCATAAATATTTTCAATAAGATGAAATGAATAAGTTCAACTTTCGACACCAATTTAAGTTTCTCCTTGTGTGGTTTTCCTTTGTATTTAGTGCATCAAATTTATTGTAATGTGGATATACATGTGATAATCCATCACCTCTCTCATTATGTCGTAATAAGTTTATTTATTTGTTTTCAATCATTGGGGTGATGAGTCTGCAATTATGATTCCTTTATTTCAATAAAAAAAAGTTATAAATGTTAAAGATGTGGAGTGATACACAATTGTAACACAATTTTATTTCTTAAGTACATAGCATTTATTTTCCTTTACAATGATATATCTATATAAAATACCAAAAATATAAGCACTACCAGTTCATCCAAAGAAAGGGAAGTTGAAAGCCACATTATAAGTTTATGTTCTCAATTCAACAAGTTGGCAGGGTTCTTAATGGTGTATTAAGCATGAAAATATTACCCTTGGGAACACACCCAACAAACAAACAATAAAAACAACAAAGGCTAGGCATGCACAAATAATTAAAGTTGTTATTGATGTCAATTTACTTAAATGGGAAACAAAAAGAGTTGAAGAAGTAATATTTTCATCCATAACAATAAGTAGAAGAGGGTGGTGATCAAATTGGTGTTAATTGTTCGTATCGATTGGTTGGTTAAAAACTAGTCTCTTAAAAAGCAATGCTTAGACATGAAAAAATTTTAAAATGGTTGGTCGACATAGATAATTATCTAGGTGAAATCTATCTTGAACATGAGGGTGTCATCGCCTTGATGGAGAACCAATAAATCATTCAAACTTTGTTATGGAGTAGAGCAACATAATGTCTTTTGATCATTGCAAAATAAATGTTGGATACAGCCTATACCTAGGTCCACTATCTAGAAAAATAGTGAGCATCACAACTAGTTACCAAAATGACGTGAGTGATGGAGGTGGACCCATATGTGGTCTTCAAAAAATTATAGTCATCTTGTAAAAGTTTTGGTCTAAGTCAAGGGGAGATAAAGCCTTATTTATGTTAGGGTGGAGTGTAAGAATAGCAACATGAAAATAAGTGAGCAAGGATCAAAATTAACAACTAGGTGGCCTAACCTAGTGTTAGTGCATTATGTTAATAATGAAGAAAAGGTTTTACAAACTAAATTTTAAGAAAAAAGATTTCCTAACTAAATTTTAATAGTAATGTTGGTTTGCTTCAAACACATTATATAACATAGTGTGAGGAAGATGTCTCATGTATCAATACATAACATTAACATACCAAAATTTAATATTACAATACATTGAATAAAATGATAAAAATAATAACATTTAATTTAACTTAATCTCTTTTAATAAGCAAACATATTAGGAAACTATCTCTCCAATATTTTCGAGCATAGAAACAAATGCTAAAAAAAACATTCCTTGTCATTTTTTTGAGTTACGATAGGCCAAAGCGGATCTTAGTGGACAATAACAACCATCATTATCAGCATCATCATATGTATATAAAACAATGGCATGAACTTAAAATAAAATGGCACTAATCTAGATCCATCTTAACCCTAGATCTATCAAAGCATCGAGAGAGATCAAATACTGAGAAGCAGAAACCTTTCCTCAATTTTTTGCATTCTAAAAAGTGTTCACTTCCAAATATCTAATCTCTTTCAATAATTAATATATGTGCATTAAGATGGATCTATGAGCCGAGATGCACATTATACAAGACATTATGAGGGAAATGTGTGATGTAAGAATATGTCAACTAACAAATAATAGTAATAATAATAATAAATTAATAAAATTATATTTAAATCGATGTATTATCCATACAATAAAAAAATAATTATATATATATATATATATGTGTGTGTGTGTGTAAATATAAAAATGACATGAATTTAGCCCAGTGAGCTAACTTGAGTAATTAAATGCTTTGAGCTTCATCCAAGGGTCTCAAGATTAATCCACTAGGTTAGTTTCCTTTGTCACATGCATCACTTCATGTCCCTACTAATTAAATATTTACAAGCTAACTTGAGTAATTAAATGCTTTGAGCTTCATCCANATAAAAATGACATGAATTTAGCCCAGTGAGCTAACTTGAGTAATTAAATGCTTTGAGCTTCATCCAAGGGTCTCAAGATTGTTCCACTGCGCTAGTTTCATTTGTCACGTGCATCACTTCATGTCCCTATGAATTCAAGATTTACACTATGAACCATCTGTGAAATGCCAAGAAGTACTTGGTATATGAGAGTTTCCCAACCTGGAAAAAAAATAATGAGATGAATTTAAAATGAAACAAGTGTTGCATGGCAGCATAGTCCTTGTCAGGTTGGGATGGGAGTAAATGTGACCTAGTACAGACACGTGGCTAAAAAGTTGAAATACATGTGATTTTCATGCAGAACATAGTATTCCCGAATTAGTTCTTCCTAGAAAATAAAAAAAAATATCAACATTTGAAAGGTTGTTGGACACAAAAAATTTAGCATTATCGAATTAGTTATCTTTAAAACAAGGGTTCCTGGACACAAAAGAAATTGAAATTTATGAAATTATAGGTTCCTGGAGAGCATAAACTATACATACCAAAAATGTTATTTTATAAAGTAGATATTTAGTTTTATACATATGAAATATGTACTTTTATAATGGATCGCGGGTTGTTGGGATGGCGGGCTCAAAATTGGGCCTCTGATGTTCTCTGCGATACAGAAATTGAGAAGCGGAGTTGCGGACTATAGAAATTTATCATAAATTAATAAATTATACATACGAAATATGTACCTTTACTAAATTAGATATTTAGTTTTATACATACGAAATTTGTATTTTTATAAAGTGTGGGAACGATATTTTATAGAGCATGCACGGAGCCCTCATTGGATACTTAGCCAGTTTTTGGATCGCGGGTTCTCGGGCTGGCGGGCTCAAAATTGGGCCTCTGATGTTCCGTGCCCTACAAATAGCACCGACAGTTCCGCGATATACAAAATGAGATGCAGAGTTGTGGACTATATAAATTTACCAGAAATTAATAATGTCTGTTACATATCTATGGAAATTACATGAAGATTTAAAAGCATATAATAGAATAGTAATAACGTGTGTTACATTTAATTTGCTTTAAAACTAAGGTTTTTCTTGGACAAAAAAAATGTAACATTGTCAGATTAGTTTTCTTTGCACACGTTTTATAGAGCATGCATGGAGCCCTCATTCCATACTTAGGTAGTTTTTGGATAGCAGGTTCTCGGACTGGCGAGCTCAAAAATGGGCCTTTGTTGTTCCATGCCCTAGAAATAGCACCGAGATTTCCACGACATACAAATTGAGAAGCGGACTTGTGAACTATAGAAACTTATTATAAAATAAATAATGTCTGTTACATATCTCTGGAAATTACATCAACATTTAAAATCATAAAATAGAATAGTAATAACGTATGTTACATAGAAGGGTTTTGGACAGAAAAGAAATCGAAATCTATCAAAGTATAGGTTCCTGGACACCCAAAGAGTTAGCATACAATAGAATAGTAACAACATCGTTCAAGACAAAAAAAATTAGCATACAATAGGACACAAGAAAAACAACAAAGGTTCCTGGAAACCCAAAATTTAGTATACAATAAAGGCCTTGTCGAATCAGTTTTCTTTGGAATTTATCAAAAATGAATAATGTTTGTTACATGTTTCTGGAAATTTAAATGTGTTTATTATATAGACTGGGATTGGGTCTCCCGCGAACCATAAAAATAAATAAGTACAAGAATTAGGAATGTCGAAAGAAGAAGTGCGCGACAGTAGAGAGGAAGACCTGAAAAGAACAAATTGGAAGTTATGAGTCTTTGGTTACAGTTTTCTATTTAAAGAGGTCATAAGTGGATTGATAAAAAAAACAAGATGACAGCATAGACTTAAAGTGGATTGCTAAAGAAAAAAATATGCTAGTATAGACTTACTATGAAGCCGATGCATTTTTGTTGTTGTCGTCGATGGTCAATGGAGTCATGTTGATCGGTTGTTGCCCTTCCTGGACGAGGTTGTTCATTCTTTGTTGGAACCATTCTTTGATGTGGATTTTCATGGGGGCTCTGTTGATTTCATCCCAGTTTTCCATGTCGTAAAGGTCGTTTTCTAATTTCCTTAGATCCATTGAAATACTATCCAGACTTTGTTCAATTTCTTCATTGTGTGTCGCATAGTCCAGTACCCAGCACTCGTGCTCATCTAGACGATGTTCAACTATGCCATAAAACTTTTCAAAAGACAACCCCTTTAAAATATCAACTTGTTCATGGAAGGCTTCTTTGGTGATTGGTGTAATATACCAGATATAAAAGTATGCAGAATAGAAATAAAATGCTAGAAATGGCAGAATATCAGTAGTATAACCAGCATAATCTCCACAATAACACAGAAATGATATAAGAACAACAACAGAAATAACACTTTGATTCAGAAAGCAATGTTCATGGGCCTCTTCGAGGGGGCAACCTCCAGTCGAGCAACACTCTGTTACAATAATCTCCAAGCTAGGGTTTTCATACCCTCGATCCTTATTTATACTAAATATGTCTATCAAGAGAAGCATCTAGAGGAAGATCCTTTTAGAAGTGGAAGCTTCTATTGGGTCTTCTTACATCCTCATTATTCTATTTTATTGAAAGGCCTTATTAATATTGACCTTTATTACATTCGAATATATATCTCTACCTATGTGCGGGTTAGGACCCTAACATGTCTTCCCCATTAAAAATAGCCTTGTCCTCAAGGCTTGATATGTGGAAACTGTTGCAGAATGGTAGCTGGTTCCCAAGTGGCATCTGTTGGAGTTGTATCTTTCCACTGGACTAGCACTTTCTTGATGGTTCTCTGATGCAGGCGACGCTCACGCTGGTCCAAAAATGCTTATGGTTGTATCCAAATGGATCCTTCTTTAGCTAACTCGGGAAGGTTGGCTTGAATTTGGCACCTAGTTCCAATCACCTTCTTTAAGCATGAAACATGAAAAACAGGATGTAGCTTCGAATGACTGGGCAGAGCTAACTGATAGGCGACTTGTCCCACACGCTTGAGAACTGTATAAGGACC
>SNQJ01S0007205.1:7451-22038 GCA_010110895.2 Picea sitchensis
ATTTTCCTTATTTTAGGGTTAACCATTTTTCATGAATAGAAAGTTATCCAATACTTTATCATTTAAATATTCCTTCTTGATTTTGTCACTTCATTTTATCATTTAAATAATCTTTCTTGATTTTGTCACTTTACTTTATCATTTAAATAATGAATTCTTATTTTCAAGCACTTTGACTTCTTTGACCTTTTGGGGCTTCAAGCCATCATATGGGGGTCCTTCAACTTCATAGAGCCATAACTCTCAAACCATGAGGAGTTATGTGACATTCTACATACCACCGGAAATGGCATGTCAAGCACTATCCATCTAGGATAATTTCACCAACAACTTCATTGATCTTCATCTCATTAATCCACATGCAAGCATGGGTCCTCCAACCGTTCTTCTAGGATAACTCAATCTGTAAAGTGTCTTCCCATGAGGGATTTCACCATAAGGGGACCACTTTGGAGTTCATCCATTTGTGCACCTTATCAACCATGATAACACAATAATGATTCATATTTGCACCATTTCACCACTGCATCATATATATCAACTATGCATCATGTATCAATGGCAACTCATTGATCCATCTTCATCAATGCATGATATCATTGATCCATATTTATCAATTGGTTTCCACTTGGACATCTATCATTCTCATCAAGGGAATCATATCAATGATCCATATTTATCAATTGGTTTCCACTTGGACATCTATCATTCTCATCAAGGCATGTTCATTGTTAATCATCAATCAATCAATTACTTGACATCAATCAATGACATCAATCAAACCAAACCATTTACATCAATGACATATGATCCAAAAATCTCCCAAATAATCAAACCATTGGCATTAATGACAACATGATCCAACAATCTAGACAACAACTTCAAAGGTTAAGAACAGATAATGGAGGTGAATATGTGAACAATCAATTTACAAGTTATTGCACTGCACAAGGGATCCAAATGCAACACATTGTTCCATATACACCACAATAAAATGGTGTTGCTGAGAGAAAGAACCACACATTAAAAAAATGGTTAATTGTATGATCCAATCTACGGGATTAAGTCTAAAGTATTGGGAAGAAGTCATTAACTGTGAAAATTACATAGTAAATCACACTCCCAAAAAGTCTCTTAAAAATATAACACTGGAAGAAGCATGGAATAAAGTTAAGATAGATGTAAGTCACTTATGAGTATTTGGCAATGTAGTAGGGGCTCACATTCCTGATGAGAAAAGGAAAGCATTGCATCCTAAAAATGATAAGTGTATATTTGTTTATTATTCTAAATATGTCAAAGATTACAGGCTTCTTCAACCACATTGTAATGAAATTATTATTAGAAGATATGTTAAATTTGATGCAAATCTCTTGACCTGTGAGCCTCATTCGATGTTTCTGCCTTCTTCAACCCACTAACCATCTTCGACATTTGTTCTTTATTATATTCCTATTATAGTTTCTTCTTCTTTAGACGATGAAATTGAGGATGAAAATCCACCTCCACCTACTCACCTTCCTCTAGATGAGTCCATTGAACCTGAACCTACACTAGCACCACCACTTCCCAGACAGGTTTGTTCAACACAAGAAGTAGTTGGTGATATTATCAGGGATCCTTCTTATCAACGTCGAACATGTTCATGATTCCGTTGAGCCCATTCTCTTTTGGCTTAGGTTTCAGAGACTCGTGATCTGGAGACATTTGTAGAAGCTTCAGGTCATCGAAATTGGGATACAACAATGAATGAAGAGTATCATTCTTTAATGGAAAATGATACTTGGGATCTTGTGCTTCTTTTGAAAGGAAGAAAAATTGTCACATGTTCTACAAAACTAAGTATGCCTCAAATGAAAGTGTTGAAAAACACAAGGCTTGGTTATTTTCCAAAGGATTCTCCCAATTTGATGGAATTGACTATAATTAAAAAATTTCCCCTGTAGCCAAAATAAATTCTATCCACCTTGTTCTTTTCCTTGTAGCCTCACATAAATGGGAATCCATCAGATGGATTTCAAATCCTCCTTATTACAAGGGGATTTTCAAGAAGAAATATACATGGAACAACCTTTTGGCTATGTCCAAAATTACTCTAGCCTTGTTTTTCTCCTTAATACATCGCTTTATGGTCTTAAGCAACCTCCTTGAGCGTATGCCAAAATGGGAAACTTTATTCTTGACACCGACTTTTCTAGATGCCATTTTGACCTCAATGTATATACCAAGAAAGTAGGAAGCCATATCATAATCCTTTTTCTTTGTGTTTATGATCTTATCCTCACTAGTAGTGACACTAAACTTTTAAATCATGTGAAATTCGTCCTTAAGAAGAAATTTGAAATGATTGACTTAGGCTATTTTGCAAATAAAGGAAGGAATTTTTATTTCCCATTCTAAGTATTCTTATGACATTCTTTGTCACCTTCACATGGAATATCCAAACCCATCCCCTTCTCCCTTATAGTCTAGATTCAAACTTGCTACCACATGTACTTCTCCAAAAGTTGATGCCACTTTGTACCGTTAGTTACTTGGTAGCCTCTTATACTTGACTCATGCTCGTCTTGATATTTCTTTTGTTGTTGGTCTTGTTTCTTGGTATATGAAAACACCCCATGAAATCCATTGGAAAGAAGCTAAAAAGGCACTTCATTATGTTTGGGGTACAATTCAGTTCGAGATTCATTATAGTTCCGGTGGGGGACTACTTTAGTGGTAGGTTTCACTGATTTAGATTGGACCAACGACCCTAATGATTAGAAGTCTATTGCAGGTTACGTTTTCAGTCTTGGTTTAGGACTTGTCACTTGGGACTGTAATAAACAACAAGATATTTCTCTTTCTTCAACAAAATAAAATTATCGATCAACAATTGATGCAAGTAAGTAATCCTTGTAGATTCAACATATCCTTTTAGAGTGTGGATTCTAGAACCAACATCCAACTTCCCTCTAGTGTGACAATCAAAGTGCCATCAATATTTCCAAAGATCTAGTTCATCATTAGTGCAACAAAATTATTGAGCTACACATGCACTTCATCATAAAGCTCATTCGTGATCAAGTTATTGAAGTGATCTTCTACCCTACAGAAGATCATGTTGCATACATTTTCACCAAGTATCTTACAGAAGCGAAGTTTTCCAAACTTCGATCTATGTTAGGAGTTCAACAAGTTGTCATTAAGGGGGGGTGGGATATAATTCCTCCTTCCTTCTCCTATTGTGTCACCTTTGTAAATCCTTCAATCCTATCCCAAGTTTTTCTTAAGGGAAGATGTTAGGATATTTAGACACTTAGGAGTTAGTTAATATCAACTTGGTCTAATGTGTCGTCAGGTAAAAGTTTGTTTCTTTGTGTGTTTCTTTAGTATGCATTATTATACATTTGTAGTTAGGTAACCCGACGGTCATGATATGTTTCTGACATAGAGTGATCTGATGTCTCATATTCTCCTTAATCTTAACAACTACATTGATATGTGGCTTAACACCTAATTGGTCCATGATCTCTATTTAAAGAACATGTAGGTTGATTTTCCGATGATTGACTGTGAGAAAATATCTTGTAAATATCTCTGTAATATTTTTCTTTTGCATTAACAAATTTCTCCAAGTGGCCACATTGGCTAGGGTCGTGGATGTTTCCTCGTAGGGGTTTTATCATGCCAAAGCATTGATGTGTTGATCTTTGATCTGGTTGTGTGAGTGGTTATTGAAGGTGTTCTTCCTTTTTTGGAATACATGTGTTGTTGAAAATAAACATGGTTAATGAGCGAAACAAGGTCCTTAATCCCTAATTGAACCTTCTTGATCTCAAGCACCATCAGAAACACCTATAAATAATGACATGAGCCCTCACTATGGGACATTTGGCATACGATTTGCATATGGGAATCATTAATATTTTTTACACATATCAAATGATTTTAATGGCCTTAACCATGGTCATGGTGTGGAAACAAAAACCTCAAACCTTTGACCATGGTCAAGGGAGGGAAATAACAACCTGAAGCTATAAACATAGGTTATTAGGATCAATAAACATGAATGCATCCTTGAGCCACCACACACGACTCTTGTAGGGTATTTTTGGACTACTAGAGAGATATGGTCATAATGAATCTAGGTTTTGAGAATATGGAATGGTTTTCAATGTCTAAATAATGTCAAGGAGGAAAACAAGGCCATTATTCCCTAAATAAAGTTTATCATAATCAAGAAAGATGAAAAACAACATGGAACCACACCTCTTTAGGGGGTATTTGGAATTCAATTTGCATATGGATTCCATTATAATGTTTTGCAGACCATGGATGTGTCATAGGGACTTGACCATCATTAAAGAATTAAATAAAGTTCCTTAGGATCCATTTTAATATTCTCAAGCTCTAGAGCCTTGAAAAAATCCTTGAATAAACACACAAGAACATTGTAAGGGGTTTTTTCCCTTCAAGTGGGATACAAGCACCATGAGTAGGTTTTTTTCACTAAAAATGGGCATTGATGCATAAACATGGTCAAGAGGGAGACAATAGACTTAATCCCTAATTAAACCTTCTCAAGCTAAAGAATTACAAACAACACCTAAGAACCATGGCATGAACCCTCTCTAGGGAGTCTTTGGAATCTAAGTTGAAGGATGGAAATAAGAGCCTCCAACACTAAACCTTGATTCTCAAGCTCAAGCATGATAGATAAGTCCCCAAACCACCATGTATGACCTTTGTATGGTGTCAATCACTTCCAAGTAGGATATGGGAACCATGACTAGGTTAGTAGTGACCAAGAATGGATCTCAATTTTTAACAATGGCTAGAGGAGGACAAAAAAAGCCTTGTACTCTAAATGAAACTTCTTGAGCTCAATTGACATAGAAAATACCTACAATCTAAAAAGTGTGATCCCTTTTGGGGATATTTCTACTGTGAGTGTTTTACCAGGGGGCATTATGACGTTTCAATAAGAATGATAAGTTTTTGTGTCTTAACAATAGTTAGGGAAGGATACTAAGGGATTTATATAGTTAACAAAGCTCCATGGGCTCAAACATCATGAAAACTGCAATGAAGCACTATATAAGACCTTTCTATGGGATCTTTCACATCTAAGTGGGATATGTTCTTCATTAGTTATTTTGGGGAAACAATGGCGAGTCTATGGCCCTAAATCATCCTCAAAGTGGAAAACAAGGGCATGACACTAGAAAAATGATGTTCTAAGCCTCAAGCATTGTGAAAAAGGCCTCCAAGCATGACACATACCCTCTCTATTGGTTCTTTCAGCTCCAGATGGTATCCCAAGAAACATTATGTGGTTTTGTGCAAAGGGTATAGGCCTAGGAGCCTTAACTATGGATAGGAGTCGAAAATAGGTCCCATCACCTTCAAAGAAGGTTCTAGTGCTAAATATTTTGTTTTGAAACATGTCAGGGTGAGATATTTTTACATGGTTATTGTTTTATGTAAAAATAACATGCATATGTTTTAAAAATGCTCATTTTTTTTAATAACTCAAACACACTTTTATTACATGTGTGTTTGTGTGAATTCACAAAAGTAGGTAAGATTGTATCTTTTCATCTACATGTTAAATATTGAGTTGATATATTTGAGATTATCTCTTTTCATCTACATGTTAACATGAGACAATGGGGATAGATCTGCATCTAACACTTGTGAAGATGGCCTTCAACCAATAAGACCAAGTGTGAGGGCATCAAGCCCTCTTTCCCCCACTCATCCCTCTCCTTCCCTTCAGCCAATATTTTTATGGTTCCCTTCCACAACAATACTCCCTTTCCCACATTTTTCATCCCTGAGATCCTTTTTTATAAGGTGTACCTATAGGGATAGATGGAACCCAAAAAATATGTCGACCTAGACTATAACACGAGCTCATCACATGATCGATCCTTTTTAACACAGAATGAATTTTTGGAAAGAGGAAACTTGTCTATTCTCCCTCCTTCCTCTATCTCAGAGATATAATTTGGAGGCTTCATCCCCTTGCTTTGAAGATCACACRAATAGAKAAAATATCCCCTTCGAGGTCTACCGCTCAGGGCATTTTGTTCCTTCAAAATAGGACTTGGTCTACAACAAAAAAAATCATTCTAAAAGAGAAGTGGAGGTGAATCACAAAATAATTATTATCTAGGACCCACTTGATTATAGACATAAGAAAGGTTGGAAGTGCATTAAGGAGAAGGGTGATGTGGTCAGGATGGTAGTTGTCGAGGATATCCCCATTACATAAATAACTCACTATGCTGATAAGATGTTGGTGGGGAAGTTTAATGGAAATTATGCATGGGAGATGGCCCTCTAGAAATGGATAGACTGGCATTGGAAACCTTTGCTTGGCTACTCTCCAAAATCCCATGTGATAACTAAGGGCTAGAATTCATTTCTTCTACATTCATAAGAAGACTACGTGGAGTTTCTTAAGGGAAACTAGACATGGGGGCCTTTAGTTCTATATCTAAAATCTTGGACAATGGATTTTGACCCTATTTAGGAACCATTTTCCCATATAAAGGTATGGGAAATTTTTCTTGGGCTACCTTTGACCTTCTAGTCTAGGGAAGCACTTGAAGTAATTGGAAACACGCTGGGAACTTTTGTGGGGCTCAAACCAAATTTGGATTCCAAGAAGGATCTTCATTGAGCATGGATCCAAGTAGAGGTGGATGTTCAGGAAGGATTGGTGGGTAGTATATACATATTTTTTTAGGACTTAATCTGGCATCAAAGGGTAGACTATTAGAATCTACCTTTATGATTCCATGGCTGCCATGAAATTGGACATGTTCACACCCAATGCTCTCATTTTTCTTTGGTGGGGCATCCCCTGCCAAAGGTTTGGAAAAGGAAATCCACCTTTGGAAGGATGAACCCCATGGAAGCAGTTTAAGTGGTTGGAAAAAAGGTGGAATTCAACATTGACCTCGTTAATGTGGTGGCTACAAGCAAATCTATGGGAGAATTGACTCTCTATGTAGCCTAGTCAAGTATGCAATCATGTCCCTTGTATTCTAGTCATGTACCTTCGTATAATCGAGAGATAGAGTCTTCAAAGGATGATGTTGAGGTCTCCCTCACCCCTCCCCCCCCTTCTCCCCTTCCCCTAAATGTGGATCCCCCTTCTTCAAGACAATATCATCCCATTTTTTCCTCCCTCCCCTTCACCCCAGTGAAAGCACCCAAAAAGTTCTCTCCTCCCCCGCCCCTCACCTCCCTTCTCCTAGTTCCTCACCTAGGGTGGTCACCCTAGAACCTTCATTCTCCCCTCTCCCTTCCCCTCCCAATGCCTTCCCATCCTCTTCCCCCTCTAAAATTTCTACTCTAATATATCATTTCCCTTCCTCATCTAGCATGAATCACCCATATCCCCAAGAACAATGCTACGCCTTACAATCAAAAGACCGCCCTTTTGTGCCTGTCCCTTCTAAAGGAGGGATAGCCTTAGACCCTCCACTAGTCTCTCAGGCCAGGAGAAATTCACACATGTCTAAGGCAAGGGAAAAGGTCGCTGCCAAAATTTGCAAAGGAAGCCAATCTACAATAACTAGGGCCCTTAGAGCGAGGAGTTCCTTACCTCCCCCTTCCAAATGATTCTTCTTTATTTTAATTTTAGAGGGGTTGGGGCCCCCCAGAAAAATATTTCCCTCAAGAGGTTTCTCCTGATCATCAGGCTTGATATAATCATGCTTCAGGATACTATGTGCTCAGGAGAAAAATACATGAATATAGTAGTCTCATGGTTAAGGAACTAGGATTTCATATTAGTATATGTCGAAGGAATGTTAGGAAGACTTCTCACTAGATGGAGTCTAGATTTTAAGGCTTT
This sequence comes from Picea sitchensis, assembly GCA_010110895.2. Taxonomy (NCBI): domain Eukaryota; kingdom Viridiplantae; phylum Streptophyta; class Pinopsida; order Pinales; family Pinaceae; genus Picea; species Picea sitchensis. Next base: position 15,304 of record SNQJ01S0007205.1, read on the forward strand.
GACTTCTTCCTCCCTCTGAAATTCTATCTCTATCAAACTAAAACATAAAGATAGTGATTTTTCTTTTTCACCAGTCAACATTTATGGGCCATACTCTGATAGGGTCCCCTTCTGGGAAGAATTTAAATATGCAGGTGTCTTTAATGAACCACTTTTGGTGATAGGAGGGGACCTAAACTTCATTATCTCTCTTCTATAGGTGTGGGGGACAAACCCCAGAGAATATCACTAGAGATCTTTCTTTCATTCATTCCTGGAGCACTCTTGTCGGGTATACCTAGAACTGAAAAATATTACCCCAACTTAGAGAAACTTCAGAACAAGAAGCGAAGATGTAGCAAAGAGACTGGACAGATTCCTATTCTACGATGTGTTCTTAAAAAATGGATTCATATTCAAATATAAGGTGGAGGATGGAGGGATTTATGACCATCGACCCATTTCCTTACAGTGGAAATTTAGTTCAGAATCCCCTTCATATCCCCTAAAATTTAGTCATATTTGTCTTGAAGAAGAATAATTCAATAAATTGGTGACCTCTCAGTGGGAAAGGTCATCTCCTCTAAAACCCAAACCTCAGATGATACAATTTGAAGCTAATTTTAAGAAAGGTAAAAAAATGTCATCAAACAATGGATTCCTTTATGGAAAGCTAAGAGGCATATGGAAATATTGGAGATTGAATAAAAATACTAAAATATAACTAGAGAAATCGATGAAGTCTCTCTCATCACAGTTCAATTAGAGGAACTAAGAAGACGAGAATAATTGAGGAACTCATGGTTGAATAAAGAGGAACAAGAATGGCACCTGAAAAGTAGAGCCATGTAGTTATAGGATGGAAACAACAATACAAAATTATTTCGCAACTTTTCCAACCACGGAAGGAATCTCAACACGATATGGGAAATTAAGAATGAAGACATGTCCCTAGTAAACTCATTCATCGAAAAGGTCCAAGAAGGAGCCATATTTTTCAAAAACATTTTCTCTGCCCCTTCAGGCTTCTCTATCCAGGATATTCTTGAAGTGGTAACAAAATTTCATCTGATATTCATAGATGAAATGAACCAATCTATGGAATATGAGGTGACAGAGACAGATTTTTTTGTGGCTCTCTCATCCATGCATAATGGAAAAATCCCTGGGCCAGATGGCTTCACTATCAAATTTTTCAAAACCTTCTATGAATTTCTCAAATAATATTTGCTATTGATGGTGAGAGAATTGTAGAGGATATGAAGGATCCATGGCACTCTCAATTCTATGTTTTTTTTCCTCATCCCCAAAAAACATAATGCTAACTCATTCAGGGACTATAGACCAATTTCTTGTTGTAATTTGGTCTACAAGTTGATAACAAAAATCATCTCCAAAAGATTAAAACCAATGTTAAGTAAATTAACCAGAGAGGAACAATTTGGATTTTTGTAGAGAAGGAAACTTCACGATGTCGTAGAAATAGCCCAAGAAGTACTACACTCTGCTAAGAAAAAGAACCTCAAAGAGACTATTCTAAAAGTGGACCTGTCGAAAGCATTTGACAGGGTGAATTGGACATTCTTACACTTGGTCCTCCGGGTGGGGATAAATTTAAACACTGTGAATTGGATAATGGGATTCCTTTAGAGTTAAACCTTTTCATTCCTAATAAATTGCTCCCCTTCCTGGTTCTTCAAATCTTTGAGAGGGATTTTCTAGGGATTCCCCCTCTCCCCCTTCCTTTTCTTAATTATTGTCTAAGATCTAAATAGATTATTGAAGGAAGCTAGAACTAATGGATTACTAAGAGGGATAAGAGTAACATAATCAAACATTGTTTCTCATTTACTATTTGTAGATGATTTTTTATGTAGCATGTATGGATCAAATAGAGATTTGACGATGCTAAAAAGAATCCTAAATTAGTACTACAGAGCTACAGGAATGCTGATTAATTTGGAGAATTCATGAATTTTGTTTAATAACTGCTCTGACGTTGAATCAAACTCCTTTCTAAACATAATCCATGCTCAAAATAAAAACCTAGAAGAAGGGGTAAAGTACCTAGGGTTCTTCCTTAAATCGTACTGCTACACAAAAGAGGATTTGGGGTGGCTCATTCGTAAAGTGGAGGAAATTATCTCTATTTGGGTGAACATAACTTTGTTAAGAGAAGGAAGGCTTGTACTGCTCAAAATAGTCTTGGAAGATATTCTAGTTTACTGGAATTCCATAGTATCAATCCCTAAAGGTGTCCTAAAAAAATGTGTAGATTGAGCTGTCAATTTATTTGGGATGGACAAAACTTTACAGGAGGAATACACCTCTCCAATTGTGGATCTATTGTTACTTCAAAGGATTATGGAGGTTGGGGCCTAAAATAAATTCTCCCCTTTTTGAAAGCATTAGCAGGAATAATTTTATGGAGGCTAACTCAAGGAAACTCGCTATGGACTTGTATGATGAACTCAAAATAATTCACTAACCTTTCAATAGTTGATTGGTTCTGGTCACTGAACAAATCCTTGAAGGGCTCCATTTTCTAGAATACCCTAGTGGAAGCCTTCCCATTGGTAGGATCTTGGACGGTTTGGAAAATAGGCGATGGGAACAATATTCTAGTAGGTGAGAATCCCTAGCTAGGAGCCGGCAATAACTTCTAGCTCTTAGATCCCTTATTCCAATTACTAAGGGATCAAAACATCTTCACTTTGCATGATGTTCACATAGGGGACCATCAACTGAGAGGTCGTGAAGGATAGAAATATGAAGCCTCTATAGGGATCCCAATGAATTTTTGGTTCAATGGAACTCTTTCGTTTCATTTATTTTTTAAAACTTTATCTCCCTTGACAATGAGCTCGAGGAATCCTTATGTTGGTACAAGAACCCAAAGGACAGAACCTTCACGGTTAAAATTGGATACAAAACCTAGCAAGAAGACCAACTTCAATCCCCACTAAAATGGTGGCGAAAACCACTATGGAAACACAAATCCCCTCTTAGATGCAAAATCACCCTTTGGCTAGCCTTGAATAACAATCGTATGACATGGGATAATGGTGTAAAAAGGGGATGGTGTGGTCCCAGTCACTGTGCTCTTTGTAAATCAAATGATGAATTAGTCTCTTAACTTTTTGTAACATGCTCTTATGCAGGCCAGGTCACGAATATTATCAAGGAAAAAATTAATTCCAAAATGAATTGGAATAGGGACAACTTGGAAGATTGTTTTAGGAATTGGATTCAAGACAAGTCGGTCAACCTTTATTCAAGATCACCAATTTTAATGATTTCTAACATCTGGTGGGCTCGCAATAATGCAATATTCAAAGACAAAGAGGTACTCCCAGAAATAATAACAAACCTCACCCTCAGTGAAGCAGTTGAGTTCAAAGAAGATCTGAGAGGACAAAATACATGCAATATTGCTCTTCCATACCTTGACTACGAAATCCCATGCAGCTAATTTAACGAATCTAGTCAAGTAAACCCATCTAAATGTGGAGTGGGAGTTTTCTTATTCGTTAATAAAAATAACTACATTTAAATTAGATATGCTACAGGTAGAGGGACTAACAAAAGAGATAAGTTGATAGCACTTTGGACCCTCCTAGAGACAACAAAGGAAAAGGATATTTAGAAGTTGCAGGTATTGGATGATTCCAAATTTGTTATTGATTGGGCACAAGGAAAAATTGTTATTCAAAACACCAATTTGGCTACAATCATGAGATAAATCTAGCAAGATTTTCAATCCTTTGAATGGTTGACTTTACACCACATCCTAAGAAAGATTAACACTAAATCGGATGAGATTTCCAAATAAGCTTTGTAGCTTCAAAATGGTGCCTCGGTTTCTGTGAATACTTTCATGGAATGGAAACAGAAGCCATGGAATTTCACTTTTAAGTGCTAACTATGTATTTGTGCAGGATAAGTATGTAATGACTTTGTAAGGTAGTATAATTTTTTTCTTCGAAAATATAGTAATATATGTCAAGTTGAAAGGAGGTAGAAGATAAAAGAGACAAAGATTTTTAACTGAGCCTACACATACATTTTGAATATTTTGTAACATGTATATTCAGTCGAATATAAAATATTTTTTTCTTTGAAAAAAAAAACATGAGCCAACAACTTTGGTTTTATCTTTAGAGTGACGAACTTGGTAGTTCACATTGCATAGGTAAAAACACACTGACTTTTCTAGCTTAAATATGATCCACATATTCATCAATGATGAAACTACACACACTTCCATATTTGTGATTAGAGATACTATGATCACATATTTTGTTGTCATCTTTGTTGATCACATATTTTAGATCTATCTCTTGTGATGGTTTCAATTCTTGATCTTCTTCCTCTTCATAGTCATTGTAGAATAATTTATTCTCACTACATGTATGCCCTTCATTGTACTTGTTGTCAAAATTGAAACATAGTCCCTTTGTTCTTCTTTCATCCATTTGTTAAGGTGTCAACGTTGTTGATTTAGGAGAGGGAACACGATGCTTCCTATAGTTATCAATGGCCACCCTTCTAGTAGCCATATCTTTTTTTCAACTTTCCTTACGATACTGAAAGCTTTTTCTAGGGATTTAGGTTCAAAGAGATGCACCTCATGTTGAATGTTATCCTTTAAAGTTCCCATAAAGAGATCTAAAACATTATCCTCAGCAATTTTCTTTACCCCGAGACGGAGCTTTTGGAATTGTTGAAAGTGCTCTATAATTGGACCTTTTTTCAGAAGATTTATCAATTGACTAAATAATGTGTTGCTCTTAATATCCCCATAATGTGATGTCAATTCATCTGTAAAAATGAACCAAGAGATAATAGAAATCATTTTTCTTTCACAAGGTCATTGATACCAAACAAATTGATCATTTTCTAAATATAAATATGCAATAGGTACCTTTTGTAAACTTGGAACTTGGTGTAGCTCAAAGTATTTCTCCATTTGGAATATCCATGTTATAGGATCTTTACCATCAAACTTCCTCATATCGATATTTGCAATGAAGTAGTTCCTTTGTGTTGACTTGAATCCTTGATGATGTGGATCTTTAAATGATGAATACTTATGAAATTCAGTAGTGGTGCTCTCCAACTATGATAAAATACTCCCCATATGTGATTGAGTCTCAACACCATTGTTCTTATTTTTAGGATTTCCTTGGATCTTTGTATCTCTTCTAGGATCCCCTTTACGAACAAGGATTCTATGTATTTTTTAATTTCATTCATTTTATTTTCCATTTGGTACATATTTTCATCCATCTTATTTTCCATATGTGCATTATTTTCATTCATTTTCTTTTCCATATTATATTTCATCTCTTCCCTATTTTCATCCATCTTATTTTCCATATGTGCATTATTTTCATTCATTTTCTTTTCCATATTATTTTCCATATATTTCCTATTTTCATCCATCTTATTTTTCATTTTATCTTACATTTCCATTTTCAGGGATCCCTGAGAACATGATAAATCCACTATTTTCAACATACTACCATTCATTTCATCAACCTTGTTCTTTAATTGGGTTAGCATGTTTTCAAAGTCTTCATTTTCTTCAGAAGTAATGTTTGTGTTTTTATGAGGAGTACCAATATTATTTCTTGTATAACCTTTTGGATGTGAAAAAATAATAGTTCTTCTCATTTTCTCTTTATCACAAATTTTGAATCACCAAAAATAGATCTTCCAATAAAAAGTTGTGTCAATTGTAAGTTACATACATTTCAAACCCTTAATTTGGAGTATGACTGGATCGATCACCATTCTCCTTATATATCTGTGAACTTTGAACCCTTCTAAGTTTGAAATTTCATCCTGTAGTACTCTGATATGACTTCTTGAACTCCTGAAAATTTTACAGTCTAAACCTTCACTAATAAAAGGTTATAGAAAAAATACCAAAATGTCTTGTTTACGAATACTTTCAGGATTAATAAACAACCCCAACTTCCACAAGATATATGTCACAAATTAGAATGATTCAAAATATGAAAAAANACAAAGAGGTACTCCCAGAAATAATAACAAACCTCACCCTCAGTGAAGCAGTTGAGTTCAAAGAAGATCTGAGAGGACAAAATACATGCAATATTGCTCTTCCATACCTTGACTACGAAATCCCATGCAGCTAATTTAACGAAGCTAGTCAAGTAAACCCATCTAAATGTGGAGTGGGAGTTTTCTTATTCGTTAATAAAAATAACTACATTTAAATTAGATATGCTACAGGTAGAGGGACTAACAAAAGAGATAAGTTGATAGCACTTTGGACCCTCCTAGAGACANCTTAGTCTCCACAAAATTTCAGTGTTTGAAACCTCCCAAAAAATCCCAATATGACTTGTTTAAAATTGAATTCAAGATGAGTCAAAAATTATATCTTCCATAAGATATATATCCGAAAGTATAACGACCAAGAATATTCAATTTTTATGACAACTACCTTGATATGTATTATATGTATAATCCAAATTGTTTTGTATGAATTGGCCCAGAAAAAAAAGTTATAGTGAAAATGCTAAGATGTCTTTCTTGGAGAAGAAAAACCCTAGGATCGATGCTTTGATACCAAATTTTATGATCCAATGACTTAAAAATGATAAAACGTCAATGAGTACAATCCAGTTCAAGGGGGAAACCTCTTTTTACAATATCTTCAATTCAAAATACAATATGAGATGAGATAAGATAATCCTAAGACTAGGTCTCCTTGGTATATATATA
>SNQJ01S0007205.1:31362-83576 GCA_010110895.2 Picea sitchensis
GAAACAACATGATGTATACTATCCATTCATGGGTGTTCTATATGCATGTGCATTGTCCTTCATGTCCAAATACCTTTATCAATCTTGCGGTCCAAAACCCATGACTAGGGTTGACATCAATGACAACAACCAATCTTCCAACAAGTTCTTATAATAAAACTTGTTGTAATATCCCTCCATATATACCAATACTCAACCATGCTACCACCTATTGTTATTATGAATCAAATCAAATTTACTATTAGAAATTTCCTTTGGTAGGGAGAAAAGTATAATATCAAGAAATTTCATCTCATAAATTGCAAGATTGTCAAGCTTCCAAAGCAGAGAGGAGGATTGTGAACAAAATACTTGGCGATAATGAACTTGGCAATGAGAGATCATTTATTGTTGAGGTTGTTGACAAGAATATTAGAAAGGTGGAAGAAGGTATTGTGGAAGAAATACTTTAGGGGTGTAAAAATTGGTGTATAGAGAGCCCCATGAACTTATCGAAAGAGATCCAATATCCTGAAGATACTAAAGTGGTGACTACTTTAACAAAACCCAAACTCACATGGATCCATTGGAGCATAAAGGAGGTCTCGATTTGGAATGATAGAATTCTAGGGAAGGATGTTATGGTTTCCAACTATGAATTAGCTCCTCTCAAAACATGGATGGATGAAGCTAATCTAAGGTTAGTGATAAAGATATTGCAATTGAAATTATTTTATTTGAAATTTGGTCATGACCCCTTACCATGACTTCAAAAATGATAATAGACGTGTGCATCTTAAAAAGAAAGGGAGTAAATCCTAATAGACTCAAGGACCCGAAACACTTGAAAATAATGGTTATATATATATATAGAGAGAGAGAGAGAGAGAGAGAGAGAGAGAGAGAACTCAACCTTAAGACATGCTTTGTTTCCAATTTAGTGGTTATTGGTTTTTGCATCTCCATATGAAGTCACCATTTTGAAACCAAATTCATTTTTATAGTCACCATTCATTCAAATTAATCATTTAATATTAAAAAAACCATTTAGTATATGGTTTAAAATTTAAAAAATATTAAATTATGTTAATAAAAATAAATTCAAAAAATGGACAAACTCATATATTAAAAAAATAAAATCTAAATTGAATATAACTTTTTTTTAAAAAGTGAATTCCACTCCATTAATGAAAAAATTGTTTACTTATTTTGAAAAACTAAAAAACAGATACATCAAAACTAAAAATTTACTTCATATAATACACTCACTATAAACAATATAGCCATCATTTTTCTAACCATTTATATATACCAATGTATATAATCATACACTCACTATAAAAAAATATAACCATCATTTTTCTAACCATATATATATACTAATATATGAACATTATTATACCTGTTGTCCCAGCATGGTATATAGCAATCGATAAGTTGTTTACCAGCGATTAGTTCGAATGCTGACTAAAAATTTCTGCCATTTTACAAAGTTTAACCCATTTTACAAAGTTTAATTTTATATTGTGAATTTTTTGTATTTTTTTTTTAAATATTTCAATTGTTTATCTGTGTTTTTATTGGTCTTTAAATTGAATCCGTTATGCTCGCAGGGGTGTAGACCGATTGGCAAGTGCCGTGTAAATGGAAGGAACTATGTAAAAAGAGGTTTCAAGGTCGATTCTCACCCCGATTTACCCGGAGAGCGTGCTTGCGGGCGGTGCGTTTCTCCCTAGGGGTTATAAGGCAGCCGGCAGGAGTCGACCCCGTGTCACGCGAGTACGATACTGCCGTTGTTACCGATTCCCCTAGTTACAAAAAAAAAAAAAAATTGAATCCGTTATTGCATAGGTGATTGTCGTATTTAAAGACACTATTTAATATGATTAAATGATTATTATTAAAGGATTTSAATAGTGTCATTGTTTATATCCGCCAATTTCATCTTCCTTATTTTACCGATTTTCTGAGTTGATAATTGTCGACATGCCGARTTTTGTAACAATGGTACAACATGACGGTTAAATGTAACAGTGTTTTGGCATTATACTTGCAGCYAGACACAATATGTAGTGTTATATTTATTGGTTGACTCTGTAATTTACCATAAGTTCTTGAAAGTTTTCTAAAGTAATAGATTTTGAAAGTTGAGAATAAAAGTTTTTGCTGATCTAATCCAGTTTTAAATATTATTAATATATAATTATAACAAATTTGCATTACAAGTTTTTGAAATTTTTTTAAAATAATAGATTTTGAAAATTAGCAATAAAATAAAAAAAATTGCTTATCCAATCCCGTTTTAAATATTATTAATATACAATCATAATAGATTTGCATTACATCTAATAAAACTTATCAAAACAAATGTCGGAGGTAATGCTGCTTTGCAGCCTTGTTTTTATAGTCATCTGTATATCTCAATATTTAACATGATGTACTCACATCCATCCTCAGTGATACCTTCCCAATATGATGTAGTTATGTGCCCCATTGTATATAAGGATGTTGCCCCCATTGTATATAAGGAACTTTTGTTCATTAAGTGATTGGTTCACAACCAATAACAAATTGGTTTGAAAAATGACCACCACAAATTTTAAGATGGTTTTTTTTTTAAATGTTGAATAATGACAACCACAAATTTAATATAAGGCTTTTAAAACAAGTAGATTAGGCAGATACATGTGTTATGTGTTGTGTAGAGGTATAATCAATGTTAAAGTTAGGTAGGGATTTGAAGGGCAAATTGTTATATGGAGTATTGTGTATAGATACAATTTAAAATTTGTTGTAACTGTTTTGAATTTTTGTTGAAAATCTTAAAACATGTTAAATTGGATAGATTGATTCATTTTGAAATTTTAAATTTATTGAATATTTAAATAAAAAATATTATTATTTTATTTTTATTATTATTTTATCAAATATAAATAATTTTTTAGAATTTTCAAATTTTAATCATATATATATTAAATTAATTATATATATATAATTTGAATGAATGTAAAAAATGATTATTATCTTCCCTATTCAAGTTCAATTCCAATAAATAACATAAATAAAATTCATAATGAATTTGTTGTGATAGCTTCAAAATTGGTTTTTCCAACATAAATTAGCTTGTATACGAAGTAGAAAGACGGTGTCGCTGCAATGTGCGGCTGATAGCAGTGGTCCTATCCGACAATGGAGAGCACGAGAGCACGCGTGGAAGGACGATGTCGTGGCAATGTGCGGCTGATGGCAGTGGTCCTATCCGACAATGAAGAGCACGAGAGCACGCGTGGACGGACGATGTCGTGGCAATGTGCGGCTGATGGCAGTGGTCCTATCCGACAATGAAGAGCACGCGTGGACGGACGGTGCCGTGGCCATGTGCCGATTATGGTAGTCCTCCAAACCGTATCCATTAAAATTATGGCGATGATGACAGTCCTCCAAACATAATTATGCCAATGAATGGTAAGGAGTTCTCTGTTTATGAAGTAAATTGTTAACTGAATGTTATAGTTATAAAATAAATTGTCAAGCGGTGAAAAAAAGTATGTTTATGAATTTTAAAAATTGCAGGTTTTTTTAGGAGAAGTATAAAGTTGATTATTTTTTAAAAATTAATTATATGAATTAGTTAAATATTTAATAATTGTATTGAGAGTAGTAGGAAGGTGCTTTACAACTCAGTATGAGAAGAAGTTGAAGTGTTAGTGTAAAAGTTAATTTGAAAATAGTCAAATATTTAATAATTATAATGAGAATAGTTAAGTGCTTTACAATCCACTATAGTAGATAATATCAATACATTTAAAATAATAATAATAATAAAGTTAGTTTAAAAAATAATAATAATAAAATAATAAAATGAAATAATAACTAAAGTTGATGTAATTAAAAAAATGAAAATGTGGGAAGTGGTTTCCATAAAACTATGGGAAATATGAAATAATTAAATTTATGCGGATAAAATTAAAAAAAAAATCATTATAATGTATACCTACAAGCATGAGGTAGAAGAGTCGTGGTGGTTGATTTGAAGTATGAGGTAGAAAAGTCTTTTTGGTGGACGATATCCAAAAGCGTAGTAAGTACTAAGCGAACCTACATGCTCGCCTAACGAAATTTAATTGGTGTTAACTATCCCTTCAGTTTTAGAACGATATGTCCCTTCAACTACCTTCTCACTATAGTGGTAACCTTCTATGTAGGTAATAATTCGGTCAACATTGACAATGAAATGAGTTGTAGTGGTAACCTTCGATGTAGGCAATAATTCAGTTTTAGTTAATATTTCCCATCCCTTTCAGGCCAGTGGAGGCTCTCGGACAGGGTCTATTTGCTCTTTTTGGAAAGACAATGGAGATATTTCCCTCGGGTGATTTGGAAACAGAATGGGACCGTTATTGCAGTGCGTTATCAGAATTGGGTATCCAGCTTCAGGATAGGGATGACAAGATTAAATGGATCGAAGGAGATAATTCAAGAGTTCTTAGAGTAAAAAATGCCTATAGAGCCTTAGCTTCAACCGTTTGGCTGCAACCCATTGGCGGATGGAGGAAGGCTTTATGGACTTGGAATATAGCTCTAAAAATCAAATTATTTATTTGGATTTCTTTGGAAAATAAGATACTTGCATGGAATAAGATACTTACAAGGGATAATTTACTATCCAAGGGTTGGGAAGGGCCTAGTTTTTGTATCTTATGTACAAAGGGCCCTGATACTGTTAGCCATTTATTGATCAATTGTTACTTCACTAAGCAAGTTTGGCTCTTGATTTTAGGAGTTTTAAATCTGAGATATAATTGGGATGGAATTTATTTAAAGGCATGTTATGATAAGTGGATATCCTAGGTTCCAACATTCACTACTTTGCCAGCTCTTGTTAGTTGGAAAATTTGGATGGAGCGCAACAAAGCTATTTTTGAAAATGGGAGCCCTTCCATATGTTCAGTAGTTTATAAGAAACTTGGGATTTACAATAGAGTTTCATCATATGAGACTCTGCCTACTATACATATCAATAAGACTACCATCTAGGCAGGGGCAACAGTGGGATGGTTTGATGGAGCAAATTTATCAAATGGCCTCCACAGTGGAGCAAGGGGGGTGATAATGATCAGTGATAATAGAATGCACAAATGGAAATTCAACTGTGGCCCTAGTACCAATACAAGGGTAGAGTTACTAGGAGTCTGGGCAACTCTTATTCTGGCATCAAGACTGTGTATTATTGATCTACAGGTAATCGGAGTTTCAAAAATAATTATTGACTGGTGTAAAGGAAAAGGCATATTACAGGTTATTATTTTAGACTATTGGAAGAACAAAATCAAAGAGCTCAATGATATTTTCATCTCTATCAACTTTTCCCATACCTTTTGAGAATACAACAAGGAGGCAGACAAACTATAAAAGAAGGCTCTCAAGGAACAAGAATGAAAAATTTACTATACCCAATGGGAAGAAGGAAATGAAGGACCTACTCTGTTTTTAAATTTATTTTAGTATATCTCTGAAGAAGGAGAAGTACTTATTTGAGACAGATGCATTAGACCTGAGTGGTAGAGACATAATTTACTAAATAATTACTTTGGATGATCTAGGGGAGACTTTTTTTTAGAACTTGAGTTAAAGATTGATTGTATTCTCATCTCAATATGAGGGGTGGTAAGATACGTGATTTTTGAACTTTTGGACAAGAATTAGAGGTATGTGCACAATTATGTACATAATATAATGAGAAATTTTTGGTTGGAAAAAAAATGTAATAATTCACTCAACACTGGAAATGAAATGAACTGTAGTGGTAACCTTCACTCGAATCTTAATGTTTCTCACATACTTCAATATCACTATATAATCAAATTTCAAAATAAAAATATTAGTTTTCACTTTTTTTCATTGAGATCAATATTCATTTCACTATAATTATCATTTAACAAGTTTTTATTACAAATTTATAGTGCACTAACCAAGGAACAAGGAACAAGGAACAAGGAACAAGGAACAAGTTAAAGTTTATAGTTCACATCACAACTGTGTGGCCTACTTCAAACCCATCTCTTTGGGATGACTAGTGTAATTAATTTCATTATAGTATTTATTCAATATCATAATTTTCACGACATCCGAGTCAAAGGATAAATGCACATAACCATGTGATTGGGTGATGGTTGGGTTTCCCTTCCATCAGAACTTCTATGATTAATGTCAAGTCTAGTAGTGAGGGTGAACCAATACTAATTTTTATGCATATTTGTACTTATTTCTGATTTCCAAGTTACTACCCCTAATGGGGCATGCACTTAGAAACAAAAGAAAAAATACAAAAACTACTAAAACCCCCCAAAATAAATAAAAAAAGGCAAGGGTCCACCCCATGAAATATATATATATATATATATATATATAAGATAGATTTCAATTATTTAATTTTGTTGGCCAAGAGAAACTTGTGAAAGCAAGACATGATCTCGCCATGTGTATGGCTTGGTATTTATTTATTTTTCATTATCAACTTCTAAAATTCTAAGAGTCAAAGTTAGAAAATCCTCATTAGGGTCCTCGTAAATTTTATTTTCCTTGTATCAATGGAGTGAGGTTTCCTCAAATTGGTCTTATTTGAAAATCTCATGCTTCTGGACATTGGACAGTTTAGCCCAGATTATAATACTACATTGCTTGGGTAAGCTCAACTAAACTCCCTTGGGGGGTTGAGCCTCTTCCTTTACACATGTATCCTTGTTCCATCTAGGTAGGTTCAAGATCCCTAAAGAGCTAATGATGAGGAGGGGTTAACCCCCATTCTTTAAAATGCATGGGGAACTCATTTTTATGATCAAGTGGTGTACACCAGATGACTCATTTTATCGGGAAATCATTGTTCTAACCAAGTGGTGTACACCCGATGACTCATTTTATACTAGGTAGAATAGTTGTGAGATAAAAGGTATGATCTTAATAGGGAGGACCCTTATAATGGAATGGTATCCTTGCTTGTTAATTAATTAATGAGATAAAAATTAAAAAATCATACATGGTTAAAGATTCAAACCTTTTGTCAATCTATCCATCATCCTTGTAAACTTTTGTTTTTCATCCAATTACATATTTTTTTATAATTGTAGTATCTTATTGAAGAGTTGGAATTGAACTTTTAGACCTCAAATTTTACACTCATCCCATATTTAATTTATCTGGGCCACTTTCCAATTAATTCCGGGCTGGTTTTCAAGTCATTTGAGCCATAAACAACTTTCCGTTCATAATTTACAAGAATATTAAATGGAACAATTGTAGGTTTCTTAAGCTATTTTTTATCCTGAATCCTATTTTGCATAAGTCATTCATTTGATAGTTGTTTTAGACCCCCATTTACCCCAAGAACCATTTTATATATGTGGGATTCATCTCAATGGAAAATTTTCGCTTTTAATTGTGTGTTCATGAAGGTGTTGTTATCTGTTATATAAGCCTAGGGGCCTCAAAAGGTGTCTAAAAAATATTTATAATAGTTTACTATGTCAACATATTCATCCTTCTTCCCCAGATGGGGTGCCAGTGCGGGACACATGTCACCAAGAGAGGGCACAGAGCAGCCAGCATGGTGATGGCCATGTGACAGGAGTGTGACATGCCCTCCCACCACCCTCATGCATTTAAGCCAAGATCGCGTAGGCCTAGGTGTTAGCACAAGAATTTGCAGCTAAAAGAGGCTTGCCTCTCCTAAAGGCAGCTCAAAAAACCTTTATAGGAAGAACAAAGAAGCTACACTTCTCCTTAGCTCCTTTAGCATCCAACATCAAGGTCAAAAAGCCTTTCACAAGATCATCAACTCTTAAAGCAGTTATTGAAGAACAATCCCTACCAAAAGTCTCTATCCTACAGAAAAAGAAATATAAGGGCCAATGCATTGGAAAGCTTGTGTCCCTTTTGCAAAGATAAACAATTGATGAAACACTAAATCTGCCACCTATACAGGCTTCTAAGTGCTTGATTCTCAGAGTTTGGGGATTTTTTGTGAAGTGCTAACTCCCTCAGCAGTAAAATGCAGACATTCTGTAGTGATTTGGCATTACGGAATAGTCTATTTTGGTATTCTGCTGGTATGCTACCTATAGTGTTTCCAAGTCACCTAAAGATAGTGGGTTTGATACTATGCAAAGTCACTACTTGCTCTGCACACGTTCAAGTTGGAGGTGTTGCATTTTTTACAGCGCTACCTAAAATTTGCACATAGGTGCATAGTGGGGCTATATAATTTGAGTGGGTCATCTCGCATTGGTTAACGACATTCATTAATGGCCGATAATCCAATGATTTCTTTTTGTGTTTGATTCCAGAACATTTATTCACACAAATAAGAATTGTACCATGGGTTAAATCTTTGAAGCTGTTGAAGACATAATTTTAATTGATTCCTTTCAGGAATGAACAGAAGACAAGTTTAGGGATAGCCATCAGATAATTTGCTTCATAAACAGGAAATCATTTTCTCAACAAGTTATTATTGGTTCAGGTTTCTCTGTAGATATCAGTTTATTTCATCAGTACCAGTCAGTGCTAGACATAATCAATCAGTCACAGTGGTTATCAGCAGTACAGATTCCAATTACAACTTTGGCGCTCTCTAGATTCAGAATTGGCTTCAAAATCTCTGTCGTAAGAAAATAATGCATAACATGGAGTAGGTAATCGAACTCAGGTACGCTTAGTTTCATGTTAGTTTAATTTATTAACTTACACATTAATAACTTGAACTATGACTGCCTCGATACTCCATGACATTTAATCATCCCTATACTCTGTACTTAAAAGGCTGAGTTCAATTCCTCTTGAAATTTCGTATCATGGAGAAGGAACTGCATTATAATGGTTGAATTTGACATGACTCGTATGAAATGATATTTTGAAAAGGTGTGCGACCATCATCATTCCTTCACACGCTATTGATCCTCACGACACTTAAAATGTCCTTCCATAATTCCTCTCATGACCTATTTCATACATCATACTCTATTCCTCTGTTTCCCTCATCTAATTTTGTTGCTCACCTTTGAACCTTTCCTGTTATACTGAGTAGAATCATGGTGGCGAATCGTCATGAACCTGAGACTTATGTAGATTTGGAGGCTCTTCCTGAGTATGAAGCCACCAAACAATTTTTTCAGAAAGCTGGATGGGAGTCGTTCTTCAAGAAATTTGACAAGTATGATGATATGATTACACTTCAATTCACTCTGGACTTTCATGGTGGACTAGCTAAAGTGGGTGAGCTGGAATATGAAGTTACAGAGCATTTCATTTTTGAAGCAATTCAGTTACCCAGTACTGGTCAGAAATGGACGAAAGGACAACCATTAGAAAAAACTCTCTACACGCAGCTCCTGCAACCCTAGTATCGAAAATTAAAATGGTCAGAAGGCACATCAAGGTCATGGTTGGAACCGAAATGGGCTCAGTTGCTATCCATACTTCAACGCTACCTCACCTGTGAAGGTTGGTACACGATCGTGTTTCCCTGTCATGCTCGACTCCTACTGCATTTCAAAGGTAACCATTTGGTGAACATTTATTATTTTTTGTTGAAGAGTTTGAAGAAAATGGCAGAAAAAGTTCGCAAAGCAAAAGATTTTAGAGGTAGTCTATTTCATTTTGGTCTTGTCAAATTTTGGTTAAGTTTGCATTATCCCACAAACAGGAATCTTGGGATATGTTTGTTGTAAGAACCCTAGATTCTGACAAATCTAAAGATAAAAATATTGAGTCCACTGCTCCACAGAAGAAGTCGAATTCTAAGAAAAAGGTTGTTAAAACCCTAGCCAAAATCTATGATGTCCCTGAGTATACACCAGATTGCACAATTGAGGCCAGTGATGATAATCATGGCACTAAAAATTCATTTGATATCCATGGTTCTGATGGTGTGGAAATTAGCCATGAAAAAGTGGAAAACACTGCTCCTACAGATGTAAATGTTGAAACTACGATTTCTTCTCCGACTGCTAAAAATATTATTGATGTGGAACAACTTGAGGAGTTAATCGACAAACCTAGAAGAAATCCTAAACGTAAATGCACACTTTCAGATATGGATAACTTCGTGCCTAGTTATCCATTACAGGAAAGATTAAAAAGTATGAATGATCATGAGGAGGCTCCGGAGTCTTCTGAGATGACATGGAATCTCTCTCAATTGATTAGAAAAGTCTGTAAAGTCAATCAACAAGATAATGTGCCCAAAGAAATTGAGCAGGACAAGCCAATTAAAATACCAGTCGATACCCCTGTTCAGGTATATGATGAGTTCACTCATGAATCTAGTCCATTTGACACCCCTGTTCAAGTATATGATGAGTTCACTCATGAATCTAGTCCAGGAAACACCCCTGTTCAAAGACCAGATGAGTTCACTCATGATTCCATCCGTCAAACACAACAAGGTCGTGGTAAGACATTCGAATCTTACTGTGAAATCTCTTCCAGTAGATCTTTGCGACCAATGGTTGTCAGATTGGAAAACAGGAATCACAGGTTAAAACAGAAGTTACATGAATATGTTGTACTGGATCAACATATAAAAACAGAAAATGAACTTATGAAACTCAAGCAAGCTCACTTCTAGTCAAAGATTGAATGATTAAAACAAAAAAATAGAGGTCGTTTTCAAAAGAATAGGAGATTGCAGAAGATTGCCAGGAAGCACATCACCATTAATCGGGTTCTTAAGAAGGCAATCATAAACACAAAGAAGCATGAGAAATTGCAAATGTTGGTTGCAGCTACTGCAACACTCTGATGAATCTTAGTTTTTTGACTTTTTGTTGCCTAAGGACAACCAAAGTCTTCAKCTTGGGGGAATTTTAGTCYCCAATTTTGACCATATTTTTTCCTACATCATGTCAGATATACCCCCATTTCATATCCAGTATCATCCCTTTCTAGCCTTACCTTGATACATTTCACATCATTTTTCCCTAAATGGAGCTATTCAAGGTATTCATATGATTCAAGTTATTTTTAATGTATTTTGATACTTTAAACTAATATTGATACTAATGTGACATGAGTTAGGTACTTGTTTCCTTGAAACGGATTTATCAGTACCAGGTACCGGCTTTCACTTAGTGGATATATCAAAGATTTGCACGACATTGCCAGATTGGAATGACAATCCGATTCATATGATTGATTGAGTCATAGCTCGATGTGATGATTCATAGCGAAATTATAGAACTGTTTGTTATGATGCTTTATGATTCACGCTTCTTGGCACTGCATGTCATGAAGCTGTGAAATTATTTTTAACTAACTATGAGTCATTTTCGGATCTAAGATTCACTTAGTTAAATGCACCTATGTTCAAGACTATTTTGGAGGGGATCTATATATACTCATATCGCTCTCAAGAAACGTTGGTTATGATATATTATGTTATGTGATTTCTGATAATACAATTGCTATGCATTATATCATTTTCTGTTAAATGATTTGAGTTTATTTACGAAATTATGGAGCGTGAGGAATGAAACAGTTATGCATGGAATAATTTGAGTAGTTGTAGTTTTGTTTTAGGGCAATTGCACATCTTGGTTGGGCCCACCAACAGGTTCAATTCGTTGTCTCTTTTCCACAGTATAGTTAGTTTATTTCAAGTTCTAGAATCTGCGTGTGAGTTAGTTTTTAACTTGAAGTTACTCTGCTAAATTCTGGCTTAGTCATTTTTCATTTAGTTCATTCTCAGTTTGATATTATCTTGTAGATCATTGAATGTTGGAATGAGTTATTTTCCATTGTATAATTTGAATAATGAACCAAGTGCCGATTAATCTTTCTCCTAGATTAGTCTAGATTTGCTCTGTTTTCCAGTTTCTAGTTTGATCATGATTTGAAGATGATTAGAGTTTAGACTTATTATGTTTTGTTAGGGTAGCTAGCTTACAGTATGGTTAAAGGAAGCTTCCAGTACTTGTAGGGTAAAATAAGCCATTTATTAGTTTCACCTTTGTTAGATTTAGAACTGCTTGATACTTAGATTAAATAAGAGGTTTTTAAAATGTTCTCTCTTTTATGGTTTAGATAGATATTTTGATGATTAGATGTTTAAGATAATGGTAGATAGTCTTGGGTGATTTCTTTAGATTAGGAATAGAAATACATTTACTTAACTCAGAATTGTTTCCATTTGATTAATTAGACAAGATATGATTAGTCTCAAGATAATCATTAGGATTCAGTTTATAAGAGTAAGTTTATGTTTTCTTCTCAAAATAACCTTTAGGTAGGAGTTAGAATCTTACCATCACATATAGTGTAGAATCTCTAAGTTCACTTACCGTGGTTTGACAATTTAGTGTTTTCAGGTAATTAAAATCTTTAATACAATATCCTGACAATGACATTCTCATTTACAACAAGGCCTGGAATGAACACTTGCAACATATTCAACAGGTTTTTCACACCCTTCGGTAGCACAAGTTATACACCAACTTTGAAAAATTATCCTTTGGCATGGACAGGGTCCATTAACTAGGCTACATCATTGATCAACATGGCGTACATGTGGATCTAGCCAAGATCCAAGACATCTATGACTGGCCAGCCCCAACCACACTCACTGAGCTTCAGAGCTTCTTGGGCCTTGCCAATTTCTACCACAGGTTCATGTTGGGATTATCCCATATTGCATGGGCCCTTAGCCAAATAACTAAGGGTGGTGGTAAGGAGAAATTTTCATGGGGTCGGTCCCAACAACAAGAGTTTGATGATTTGAAGCAATGCATGTGATCAACCCCAGTACTTTCACTACCAGTTCTGCAGAAGCCCTTTGAGATTGAGACAGATGCTTCAGACTATGTTGTTGGCACTATTCTCACTCAGCATGGCCACCGCATGGCCTATCATAGTGAGACACTATTGGATGTTGTTCGTAAGTACCCTACTTACGACAAATAAATGTACTCCATTGTGAAAGCCTACCTCCAGTGAAGACATTACATTCTTGGGAGGGAGACAATCATCCAAACTGATCATAAACCACTGTAGTTCATGCAGATACAAGGAAAATTGCAGAAAGACCACCATCAAAAGTGGTCCACATAATTGTTGCAATTCCACCTCAACATCAAGTATAAAACAAGAAGCACCAACTGCGTCGTTGATTGCCTCAGCAGAACACCAATCGTGTCACTCATGATAGTGATAGGTTCTTGTGGCCATGAGACCTCTGTATGGCCCCAACTCTATGAGACAGACCCAGACTTCTCCACCACCTACCAAATGTTGGGTGCAAACATAATTGTCGATAATTTCCATATTCATGATGGGTTTTTTTGTCGTCTGGGCCATATCTTCATTCCATCAAGCGAGTGAGAAAAGCTTATCTGGGAATCCCACTACAGTCAGGTGGAAGGACACTTCCACATCGAAAAGACAATGGCTATTCTACAGAAACATTTATACTGGCCGAAACTTCGACAGGAGGTCAACAAGTATATGAGGTCCTGAACTTCCTATGCTATTTCCAAACCGACGACTAAGAAACAAGGCATGTACACCCCTCTTCCTAGTCCTAATAGGACATGGGAATCCATCTCAATGGACTACATGTCAGGCATCCCATCCACCAAGCAGGGAAATGATTGTGTTTTTGTGGTTGTTGATCTCTTTTCTAAGTTGGAGATTTTGGTTTCCTGCATGAAGAGAATCACAGTAGAGGCCACTTCCAATCTCTTCTTTGAATGATTATCGGTACATTTTGGAATCCCATAAAACATTGTCTCAGATCGGGACAATCGATTTATCAGGACATTCTGGTCGATCCTCTTGTCACTGCTAGACACCAAGCTCACCAAATCCACGACTTTCCACCACCAGACAGATGGCCAAACCGAGGTGGTAAATCAAATGATTGTGCATATCTCGCGCATGTATAATTCCAAGCACCCTCCCACATGGGATGAGAGTCTTCCCTATGTCCAACATAGATACAACTGAGCCCTCCATAGCTCAACAAACCATAGCCCCTTTCAAGTGGGGTTGGGATTCCAACCATTTTGTCCCATAGATGTTGCACTTCCCCTTGCGGTCACCTCGACCGACTCATCTCTTAATCCAAATGAAGCTGACAAAGCCACCCAATTCATTGAGTGGATCCATCACATCCACCAACAGGTTCAAGATATCCTACAGAATCCCAATGACAATTACAAACAATGCAATGATCAACATCGGGTGCCACATAAGTTTTAGGTGGGTGACAAAGTTTGGTTTCACTTGCAGAAAGAATGCCTTACAAGACCCCATCAGAAGATTATCCCAGTCCATTATGGGCCATACACAATCACCAAGGCTATGGGGCATAATTTGTTTGAGCTCAACATTCCTCCTTTCATTGGCCTGCACCCAGTGTTCAACGTGGATCTCCTTCGGCCTTATTTCCCACCATTATTGGGCACCTCAGAAGTAGCAGAACAACGAAAATCAATAGAGCTCAGCCCCGAATGCGTACAACATGTATCTAGTGATCATATTGTGGAAACACAGATCAAAGGAACTTGACAACAAAGGATCCAGCTTTATCAAGTCATCAAAACAGAGCAGCTCATGCACCAAGGCAAGAGGCTCACTCAGGGCCAAATTCAACAGAAATTTCCTCATCTGATGGGGGAACTCAATGCAATGGAGACCATTTCTTCCTAAGGGAGGATTGATCTAGGTGGATATCAGTGGCCACCCACCTATTCCACTGGCTCAAAAAAAAAAATTCCACCTTGGCAGTTTTTTGGCATTTTTTCGGGTTCCAAACTTCTAGGGCCGTTTTGAGGCCCTAAACGACGGTTTTTGGGATTTGGGGCTCAGGTGATTGTTGGAGGCACTAACATAGGCTAGTCGAAAATTTTTATTCTCGGTTAGAGATTTCCAAAGTGTTATCGTGCACCTAAAACAGAGATCGTATGCAAAAGTTACAACCCCGGGAAGTTGATGTACTAACTTACCCAAACAGGGCCCACATGACTTTTGGCGCTTCATCTCCTAGGGTTAGGATTTTGGATGTCTAGGGTTTTTGACATTCCTGTTGATTTTAAAAGGCCTGGAGAGCCTCATTGTAAGCATCCTCTTGTGAATGAGCACAGTCGTCACATCTCTTCTCAGAGATAAGACACCATCATTCCAGTAAGCTAGTTTTACAGTTTCATCTTATCTCCTTATTGAATAAAAAACTAGTTTTATTGTATCTTTGTTATTCTGTGTTAAGAATTTGTTAATAATATGTATTCATTTCATTATTCTCATAAAATCCGGATCATTGGTATCAGAGCGGTCTTCTCCTTGTCGTCTTAATGCATGTCCCCAACAAGGTCATAGTACAAAGAATTGGGTCTCGAGCTTGTTTCTCTTGAGGACAAAATATCTCGCATGCCCAAGCGACCTCTCATGGCAGGAGAAAATAAATATGATGGGACATGATATCCTTTCAAAAAAATTCTTGAGGAATCTTCCATGCAACAAAGGAGCGAGATGATGGATAGTTTCGCACAAATCCTTCAACGACTACCAACAGGCGACACATATTCCTCAAGCGGAGGTGTCGCCCCCTTCAAAGTACAAATCAACTTCGATATTCATATATTTGAAGGTCAGATAGATGTATATGTTGTAGACAAGTGGTTGAATCTACTAGAAGGTTGTTTTTCTATCGATAAATTTTCGAATAGAGAAAATATTACTTTTGCGCTCCTCAAAGTCGTTCTCCATGTCAAAGATTGGTGGGAAAGTTTCTGTGAGCAGAAGGAAACAAAGGAACCCTCATTATTTACAGTCACGACCACCTGGAAATCCTTTAGGGATGTTATTAAGGAACAATACTACCCTGTCGGAAGTTATGACGCCTTGTATACCAAATGGACCACACCGCAGCAAGAAAGAGACCAAGCAATGCTAGAGTTCACAAATATCTTCCATACCTTGCGCACCAAGTTGGGTATCAAAGATTCAAAGTGCCATATGGTTCTCAAGTATCGCGGTTCTCTACATAGATACATCCATACCGAAATATAATTTCTAGACAGCTCATCTTTGGGTGCGACCTACCAATATGTTGTCAAAATCAAGGAGAAGCTCAAACAAAAGACACGACAATTTGGGCCTGGGAACCCCTTACAAAAAAATATAGGAAAGGGAAGCATCAACCCACAGAGAAAAGGACAGAGAAAATATGGACAATATCAGGACAACCAGTCCAAGCTGCAAGCAAAGAAGGACATTGGAAAGACAAAGAAAGATACCGGGAAGTGGTGTGATTTCCATAAGATCCCTTGGCATAACATTGTTGACTACCGCTCCAAGAAATCATCGGTGCCTGAAGTGAAAGCCTCTGAATCAGATGCGAGTTCTGACTCTGATTCAGAAATAGAAAGGGGAAGACAGATCATTGATGTGAAACCCAGTGCCACCATTACTACCACCAAGCTCTAACCTGGTGAACCAGACGAGCCAGAAGGAGAGCGCCTCTTCCATTCACACATGTGGGTAAAAGGAACCCCGTTGCACTTAATCGTTGATAGAGGTAGATAAAAGAAACTCATCTCAGTAGAGGTCATCAAGCGTCTAGCCCTACTGACATTGACGCACCCACAACCCTACACCATTGGATGGCTCCCCCAAGGAAGCGATCTCTATGTCAGCCAACAATGTCGACTGTCATACAACATCAAGACCTTCAAAGATGAGGTATTTTGTGATGTTTCTCCTCTCAAAGTCTGTGATGTTCTTTTCATCCAACCTTATTTATAGAAACAACATTCTGTATATGAGTCTAGGCCTCGTAGTGTTATTATTATTTTGAACAGGAAATTGTAAAGGATACCCAAGGCAGCCCCACCTAGTGTTATTTCCTTGATCTCTGCCAAGCAATGCAGGAAGGTCATTTCTCATACGGGGAAGTTTGTCTTCTTTGTGATTCTCTCTCCGAATGAGTGAAAGATCACAGCCACATCCAGGGTCTCTACGACCGACCTCTCCACATAGAAAAATAAAGTAGATAAGGTGGTGGAAGAATACTCAGATATATTCTCCTCACCTACCAAGGTACCTCTGGACTGTCAGGTCAAGAACCCCATCGATCTGACCCCTAAATAACTGCTTCCCAATGGGCCAGTCTATCACTACTCTCTATTATAGAATGAGAACATCAAGTGACAGATCCAAGAACTTCACCACAAGAGCCACATCCATCCCAACTCATCACCTTGCAGGAGCCCAATCGTTCAGGTACAAACGAAATATGGAACCTGGTGACTCTGCATTGATTACCAAGCTCTGACTAAAATCACATTCATAAACTAGTACCTGATTCCCTGAATCGATGACCTCCTTGATCAACTCACGAGGACCAAATACTTCAGTAAGATTGATTTGATGTTTGGATACCACCAGGTCCTGATAGAACATATAGATGTATGGAAGACCGCCTTCAAGTCAAAGGAAGGCCTTTTTGAATGGTTGGTCATGCCCTTTGGTTTGAAAAATGCTCCAACCAATTTCATGAGGATGATGGACAATATCCTGTGACCATTCACCAATACTTTTGTAGTGGTGTATCTAGAGACATTCTCATTTACAACAAGACTTGGGTAGAACACTTGTAGTATATTCAACAAGTTCCGCACACACTACGACAGCACAAGATATACGCAAACTTGGAAAAATTCACCTTCGGCATCGACATGGCCCATTACCTAGGCTACATCATTGATCAACATGGTGTACATGTGGATCCAGCCAATATCCAAGTCATCCGTGACTGGCCAGTCCCAACCACACTCACTGAGCTTCTGAGCTTCTTGGGCCTTGCCAATTTCTACCACAGGTTCATATTGGGATTCTCTTATATTGCATGGGCCCTCAACCAAATAACCAGGGGTGGTGGTAAGGAAAAATTTGTGCGGGGTCGGTCCCAACAACAAGCATTTGATGATTTGAAGCAACGATTGTGCTCAACCCTAGTACTTTTACTACCATACGTGCAGTATCCCTTTGAGATCGATACATATGCTTCAGACTATGTTGTGGGCATCGTTCCCACTCAGCACGACCACCCTATGGCCTATCATAGTGAGACACTATCATATGTTTTCTGTAAGTACCCTACTTACGACAAAGAAATGTACTCCATTGTGAAAGCCTGCCTCCAGTGGAGACATTACATTCTTGGGAAGGAGACAATCATCCACACTAATCATAAGCCACTGCAGTTCATGTAGACACAAGGAAAATTTCATAATGACCGCCATCAAAAGTGGTCCACATACTTGCACCAATTCCACCTCAACATCAAGTATAAAATAGGAATCACCAACCGCATCGTTTATTGCCTCAACAGACCGCCATTCGCAACACTCACTATGGTTCTAGACTCTTGTGGCCATGAGACCTCTAGACGGCCCCAACTCTATGAGATAGACATGGACTTCTCCACCACCTACCAAATGTTGGTTGTAAATGCAATTGTCGATAATTTCCATCTTCAGGATGGGTTGTTGTGTCGTCTGGGCCATATCTATGTTCCATCAAGTGAGAAAGTGAAGATGATCTGGGAATCCCACTACAGTCGGGTGGCAGGACACTTCGACGTCGAAAAGACAGTGGCAATGCTAGA
This sequence comes from Picea sitchensis, assembly GCA_010110895.2. Classification (NCBI taxonomy): domain Eukaryota; kingdom Viridiplantae; phylum Streptophyta; class Pinopsida; order Pinales; family Pinaceae; genus Picea; species Picea sitchensis. Next base: position 50,000 of record SNQJ01S0007205.1, read on the forward strand.
GAAACATTTCTATTGGTCGAAACTTTGACAGGAGGTCATCAAGTATATCAGGTCCTGCACTGCCCGCGCTATTGCCAAGTTGACCACTAAGAAACAGGGCCTGTACACCCCTCTTCCTACTCCTGACAGAACATGGGAATCCATCTCAATGGACTACATGTAGGGCCTCCCATCCACCAAGCAGGGAAACGACTGTGTTTTTTTGGTTGTTGATCGCTTTTCTAAGAGGACGATTATGGTTGCCTACAAGAAGAGCATCACAACAGAGGCCACTGCCAATCTCTTCTTCAAACGATTCTGGGTACATTTTGGAATAACACAAACCATTGTCTCAAATTGGGATGGTCAATTTCTTATCACATTCTGGTCGAGCCTCTGGTCACTGCTGGACACCAAGCTCACCAAATCCATGGCCTTCCACCCCTAGATAGATGGTCAAACTGAGTTCGTAAATCGAATGATTGTTCATATCATGCGCATGCATAATTCCAAGAACCCTCGCACATGGGATGAGAGCCTTCCCTATGTCCAGAAAATCTACAACCAAGCCCTGCATAACTCAACCGTCCATAACCCCTTTCAGGTAGGGTTGGGATTCCAACCATTGGGTCCCATAAATGTTGCACTTCCCCTTCCAATCACCTCGAACGACTCATATCCTACTCCAACTGAAGCTGACAAAGTCACCCGGTTCATTGAGTGAATCCAGTACATCCGCCAACATGTTCAGGATATCCTACAGAAGTCTAATGGAAAGTACAAGTAGTGCCATGATCAACATTGGGTGCCACATAAGTTTCAGGTGGGTGACAAAGTTTGGTTGCACTTGCATAAATAACGCCTTACAAGGCCCCATCAAAATCTTTGACCACTTCATTATGGGTCTTACACCATCACCAAGGTTGTGGGGGATAATGCTTTTGAGCTCAACATTCCTCCTTTCCTTGGCCTGCACCCAATTTTCAACGTGGATCGCCTTTGACCTTATTTCCCACTACTATTGGACACCTTAGAAGTAGCATAAGAGTTGACACAAAGAGATCTCAACCCTAAATGCATACAGCAAGCATCCGGTGATCAAATTGTGGACACACAGATTAAGGGCACTTGGCGACAAAGGATCCATCTTGATCGAGTCGTCAAAGCAGGGAAGCTCCTGCACCGAGGCAAGTGGCTCACCTGGGGATGAATTCAACAGAAATTTCCTCATCTGATGGGGGAACTCAATGAAATGGAGACCATTTCTTCCTAAGGAGGGAGGATTGATCCAGGTGGATATCAATGACCACCCACCTATTCCATTGGCTCAAAAAATAGTTTTCCACCTTGGAATTTTTTTGGGTTCCAAACTTCTGGGGTCGTTCTGAGGCCTTAAACAACGTTTTTTGGGATTTGGGGCCCAGGTGATTGCCAAAGGCACTAACCTAGTCTAGTCGGAAATTTTTCTTCTCAGTTATATCTTTCCAATGGGCTATCATGCACCTAAACCAGAGATTGTATGAAAAATTTACGACCCCCGTAAGTTGATGTACTAACTTACCCAAACGAGGCCCACATGACTTTTGGCGCTTCATCTCTTAGGGTTAGGTTTTTGGATGTCTATGGTTTTTGAGATTCCTGTTTATTGTAAAAGGCCTGGAGAGCCTCATTATAACCATCTTCTTTCGAATGAGCGCAACCGTCACATCTCTTCTCAAAGATAAGTCGCCACCATCCCAACAAGTTTGTTTTCCGTTGCATTTCATAGTTTCATCTTATTTTTTTATTGAATAGAAAACTAGTTTTATTGTATATTTGTTAATCTGTGTTACACATCTATTAATAATTTGTAGAAATTTCATTCTTATCATAAAATCCAGATCATTGGTATCAGAGCAGTCTTCTCCTTGTCATCTTAATGAATGTCCCCAATGAGGTTAGAGTACAAATAATTGGGTCTCGATCTTGTTTCTCTTGATGACAAAATCTCTCACACGCCCAAGCAACCTCTCATGGAAGGAGAAAATAAATATGATGGGACAGGAGATCCTTTCAAAAAAATTCTTGAGAAAGCCCTCACGCAACAGAGGAACGAGATGATGGATAGTTTCATCCAATCCTTTAGTGGCTACCAACAGATGACACATCTTCTTTGAGTGGAGGCACCGCCCCCTTCAAGTTACAAATCAACTTCGATATTCCTGTATTTGAAGGTCAGATAGACACAGATGTTGTAGAAAAGTGGTTGAATATGATAGAAGGCTATTTTTCTTTCCATAACTTTTTGAATAGAGAAAAGATTACTTTTGCGCTCCTCAAATCCGTTCCCCGTGTCAAAGATTGGTGGGAAACTTTCTGTGAGAAAAATGAAACAGAGGAAACCTCATCATTTATAGTCACGACCACTTGGGAATCCTTCGGGGATGATATTAAGGAACAATACTACCCTGTCGAAAGTTATGACGACTTGTATACCAAATGGACCACACTGCAGCAAGAACGAGACCAAGCAGTGCCAGAGTTCACAAAAATATTCCATACCTTGTGCACCAAGCTGGGTATCAAAGATTTAGAGTGACATCTGGTGCTCAAGTATCATGGTGCTCTACATAGATACATCCAAACTGAAATGGAACTTCTAGACATCTCTTCCTTGGGCGCGGCCTACCGATATGCTGTCAAAATTGAGCAGAAGCTCAAACAAAACACCCAAATATTTGGGTTTGGGAACCCCTCACAGCAAAATCCAAGAAAGAGCTGCCCTAACCCATAGAAAAAAGGACAGATCAAAGATGGAAAGTATCAGGACAACCAGTCCAAGTCGCAAGCAAAGAAGGACACTGGAAAGACAAAGAAAGATAACAGGAAGTGGTGCAACTTCCATATGAGTCCTTGGCATAACAATGTTGACTGTTGCTCAAATAAGTTGTTGGTGGCCAAAGGGAAAGCCTTTGAATTAGATGCACGTTCTGACTCTGATTTAAAACCAAAAAGGGGAAGACAGATCATTGATGAGGAACCCATTTCCATCGTTTCTACCACCTAGCTCCAGCCTGGTGAACCAGACGAGCCAGAAGAAGGAGATCACCTCTTCCATTCACAGATGTGGCTAAAAGGAACCCCATTGCACTTCATCGTTGATAGTGGTATCTAGAAGAACCTCATCTCAATAGAGGTCGTCAAGTGGTTGGCCCTATCGATAAAGCCACACCCACAACCCTACACCATTGGATGGCTCTGCCAAGGAGGCGATATCCACGTAAGCCAACAATGTTGACTGTCGTACAACATCAAGCCCTTCAAAGACGAGGTATTGTGTGATGTTTCTCCTGTCAAAGTTTGTGATGTTATTTTGGGCCAACTTTATTTATGGAAATGTCATGATGTTTATGAGTCTAGGCCTGGTAGTGTTATTATTACTTTGAACAGGAAATTGTACTTCATACCCGAGGCAGTCCCACCTAGTGTTATTTCCTTGATCTCTGCCAAGAAATCCAGGAAGGTCATTTCTCAAATGGGGAAGTTTGTCTTCTTCGTGATTCATTCTTAGAATGAGAGAAATATCATAGCCACATACAGGGTCTCTGTGGATGACCTCTCCACACAAAAGAAGCAAGTATATACCACTAGCTCCTGATAGAACATATAGATGTATGGAAGACCACCTTCAAGTCAAAGGAAGGTCATTTTGAATGGTTTGTCGTGCCCTTTGGTTTGACAAATGCTCCAGCCACTTTCATGAGGATGATGGATGATATCCTATGATCATTCACCAATAGTTTTGTAGTGGTGTATCTGGATGACATTCTCATTTACGACAAGACTTGGGCATAACACTTGCATCATTTTCAACAGGTTCTGAACACCCTGCAGCAGCACAAGCTATATGCCAACTTGGAAAAATGATCCTTTGTCATGGACATGGTCCATTACCTAGGCTACATCATTGATCAACATGGCATACATGTGGATTCAACCAATATCCAAGTAATCCATGACTGGCTAGCCCCAACCACACTCACTGAGCTTCAAAGCTTCTTGGGCCTTGCCAATTTCTACTGCAGGTTCATGTTGGCATTCTCCCATATTGCATGGGCCCTCAACCAAATAACCAAGGGTGGTGGTAAGGCGAAATTTGCGTGGGGTCGATCCCAACAACAAGAGTTCGATGATTTGAAGAAATGCTTGTGCTCATCCCTAGTAATTTCACTACCAGACCTACAACAACCCTTTGAGACCGAGACAGATGCTTCAGACTATATTGTGGGTGTCGTTCTCACTCAGCACGACCACCCCATGGCCTATCACAGTGAGACACTATCCTATTTTGTCTATAAGTACCCTACTTACAACAAATAAATGTACTCCATTGTGCAAGCTTTCCGCCAGTGGAGACATTACATTCTTGGGAAGGAGACAATCATCCACACTGATCATAAGCCATTGCAGTTCATGTAGATACAAGGAAAATTGCAGAATGACCGCCATCAAAAGTGGTCCACATACTTCCAGCAATTCCACCTCAACATCAAGTATAAAACATGAAGCACCAACCACGTCGTTGATTGCCTCAGTAGACCTCCAGTCACGACAGTCACCACGGTGCTAGACTCTTGTGGCCATGAGACCTCTGGATGGCCCCAACTCTATGAGATAGAACCTGACTTCGCCACCACCTACCAAATGTTGGGTGCAAACACAGTTGTCGATAATTTCCATCTTCAATATGGGTTGTTGTGTCGTTTGGTCCATATATGAATTCCATCAAGAAAGCGAGTGAAGATGATCTAGGAATCCCACTACAGTCAGGTAGCAGGACACTTCGGTGTCGAAAAGACAGTGGAGATGTTGCAGAAACATATCTATTGGCCAAAACTTCGACATGAGGTCAGCAAGTATATCAGGTCCTTCACTATCTGCGCTATTGCCAAATCGAACACTAAGAAATGGGGCTTGTACACCCCTCTTCCTACTCCTGACGGGCCATGGGAATCCATTTCAATTGACTACATGCCGGGCCTCCTGTCCACCAAGCGGGGAAATGACTGTGTTTTTTTGGTTGTTGATCAATTTTCTAAGCCGGTGATTCTGGTTGCCTACAAGAAGAGCATCGCAGCAAAGGCCACTGTCAAGCTCTTCTTTGAATGAGTCTAGGCACATTTTGGAATCCCACATTCCATTGTCTCATATTGGGACAGTCGATTTCTCATCGCATGTTGATCGAGCCTCTCGTCATTGTTGGACACTAAGCTCACCAAATCCATGACCTTCCACCCCGAGACAGATGGCCAAACTGAGGTCGTAAATCAAATGATGGTGCATATTTTGTCAATGTATAATTCCAAGCACCCTTGTACATGGAATGAGAGTCTTACCTATGTCCAATATAGCTACAATTGATCCTTGCATAGCTCAACCATCCACAACCCCTTTCAGGTGGGGTTGGGATTCCAACCATTGCGTCCCAGAGATGTTGCACTTCCTCTTGCGGTCACCTCGACCGAATCATATCCTGCTCCAACTGAAGTTGATAAAGCCACCTATTTCATTGAGCAGATCCAACACATCCTCCAATAGGTTCAGGATATCATACAAAAGTCCAATGAAAAGTACAATCAACCCCATGATCAACATTGGGTGCCACATAAGTTTCAGGTGGGCAACAAATTTTGGTTGCACTTGCAGAAAGAATGCCTTATAAGACCCCATTGGAAGCTTCTCCCACTCCTTTATGGGTCATACACCATCACCAAGGTTGTGGAGGATAATTGTTTTGAGCTCAACATTCCTCCTTTCCTTGGACTGCACCCAGTGTTCAACGTGGATCTCCTTCGACTTTATTTCCCACCATTATTGGACACCTCAGGAGTAGAAGAAAAAATGACACCAACAGAGCTCAACCCCGACTACATACAACAAGAATATAGTGATCATATTGTGTACACACAGATCAAGGGAACTCGATAGAAAAGGATCCAGTTTATCGATTTGTCAAAGCAGGGCAACTCTTGCACCAAGTCAAGTGCCTCAACTAGGGCCAAATTCAACAAAAGTTTCCTCATATGATTGGGGAACTCAATGAAATGGAGACCATTTCTTCATAAGGAGGGGGGATTGATCTAGGTGGATATCGGTGGCCACCCACCTATTCCACTAGCTCGAAAAATAGTTTTCCACCTTGGCAATTTTTCAGTAGTTTTTCGGGTTCCAAACTTCTGGGGCTGTTTTGAGGCCCTAAACAACGTTTTTTGGGATTTTGTGCCCATTTGGTTGTCAAAATTACTTACCAAGACTAGTCAAAAATTGTTCTTCTCGGTTAGACCTTTCCAACAGGCCATCAAGCGTCTAAAATGAAGATCGTATGCAAAAGTTACGACACCGGGAAGTTGATGTACTAAGTTACCCAAATAGGGCCCACATGACTTTTGGTGCATCATCTCCTAGGGTTAGGTTTTTGGATGTCTAGGGTTTTTGACATTCCTATTTATTTTAAAAGGCCTAGAGAGCCTCATTGTAACCCTCTTCTTGTGAATGAGCGCAGTCATCACATCTCTTATCAGAGATAAGACGCCACCATTCTAGCAAGCTTGTTTTCCGCTGCATTTTACAGTTTCGACTTATTTCCTTACTGTATATAAAACCATTTTTAATGTATCTCTATTATTCTGTGTTAAGCATATGTTAATAATATTTATTCATTTTGTTCTTCTCATAAAATCTGTATCATCTACCTCTTCCTCTTCCTCGAAGAAAATAATTTCTACCACCATACTGTCTCCCTTGAGAACTTCCTCCTCTTTCTGAGTGACTGTGTGATTTTTCAGTCTCAACCTTTGGATTTTGTGCCTTATCATGGAAAATTCCCTTACCTCTGTTTAGACTTCTTCCTCTACTTCGCTAGCTCTATTTTCTATCCAACTTCTCCTCTGCCTTCAGTGCAATTTGATAAGCATCCTCCACTATCCTCACTGTCATCATGCTGATTTCATATTGGATTTCATATATGAGGCCATTTATATACCTAGCAACCTTTTCATCATATTTTTATCTCTGTCCAGCTCTAATGTTCAGCTTATAAAAATTGTTTGTGTACTCTTTCACTAGCATTCCCTTCTGTCTCAAGTTCTCCAACTTCCTGAACAGATTTATCTGATAGTCCTTGGGCATGAATTTAGCTTTAAACTTGGCTACCATTCTATCCCAAATATTGATCTTTTTCTTGCCTTTGAATCTTTTGTCAACCTGCAGTTCATCCCACCATAGTGTTGTGTGTGCCTTTAACAGGGTGACATCATGCTTCACCTTCTTCTCCTCATCGACATCTTCATAGTCAAAGTACTTGTACATTGATATTCTCCAATCCAACAATTATTCAACATCTAAATTTCCTTCATACATCATGATTTCTATCTTTTCCCTAGCTCCCAACTTGACAACAACTTTCAGCAAGCATTCTTCTGCAACATCTTCTCCTGCATCTCCTTTAACTTCCATTTTTTCGCTCTCTGAATCACTGACATCTCTAACATCAGGTGCTCTCCTTTGTGTTGTATCCATAGAATCCAACCTTGCGCGAAGTTCTCTCATCTCCATTTCCACAACTCAATTTTCTACAAGTGGCTCTGGAGGTCTTCTAGGAGGCATTGTGCTAACCTTTTCTTCACACACAGAGCACAAATTGACACTCTGATACCACTTGATTCAGCCCCCTTCTCTCCTAGGGGTTGTGTGACCTCCCGGTCAAGGATATTCAAAAGTATGAGCCGAATTAGCTCCTCATGACCCTACTAGCCCCCAAATTGATTTAACACAAGCCCTTTCTCACCTTAGGCACAGGTCACATAGAACCTGTGGGTCGTTTTTCTTAGCGCTCTTTAAAATTTTAAAACTGACGGGTGTAGCGCTCTTTAAAATATTAAAACTGACGGGCATTATATCCTTCTGCTAGCCCCTCTCCACATGCAACCTCTCAAGTGACTCGGGATAAATCTTCCCAAAGCTGCAACTTCGGGCTTTGACTGTTTTGGAAACAACTACAACCTTTTTTTCCCGAACCTGAACCGCGGAGGTTGAAGTCACCTAGACGATCAACGATTTTGTCTTATCCCACAACCAACGACTATCATCCTCTTTGGAGTTCGACATTCAGTAGTTCCAAACGTTCCAAAACCTTTTTCTCTTGAAGTTCTTTTCACCTGAAGTGACATATCGAGCTCCACGTGCTCACCTCGATCAACGACTGAAATTTTCCTTTTGTGATCTGATGACACGCATACACCTCATATCAACGGCCACGATCTCCTTCGCTAGTTTGGCCTTTGGAATTTTTGGTTACTCCACCTTGCCTTACCTCTGAAGGAATCTTCCTCCAAAGTTTGCAGATCTCTACCGCGTATCCTCACTGCAACCAATGGCTAGGATTACTTTTCTCTTCGTGACTTCGACAAAAAACATTGGTTAGTACACGCAATTTCTTTGAATCTCTTCCGCTCGAACTTGCTTATCTGCTGCCATGTATCCTCGTCGTAGCCAACAACTAGGATTACATCGCAGCTTGAGGAATTCGACGATCCCCTCTCTTCAAACACTTCAAAACATCCAAACACGAAGTTCTGAAGGACTCTTAAAACTAACCTCCATGCAACTTTCCCAGATATCATGGTCTATAAACATCACGATCCCTCGATTGGATCTCACTCGTTAACTGGAAAATTTTTAGTGGGCTCCTTCCTACTAAAGAACTTTCGTCCTCTATCTCTTCTGATCTTGTTCCTACTCGACACTCTGAACTTCTCAAAATCACTTCTTCGATACCTAGCCAAATATCGACCCTACACACACCTTGCAATAGGCTTCTTTCAACTTAACTCTTGATGGGCAATTGTGCACTCCTTTTAATAGTTCTTATACGGATCAATTGTTCCTCCTGAACAATATGACTCTAAGTGTGTTTCCTCCTACGCACACTTTCAAGCTATCCCTCCTGAGATTCTGAGTCAAAAAAGACTCTATCAATGCACACCTTGATGACACTTATGCACTCCTTGCAAACAAAAGCTTCATGTTATCTATTCTAAGCTTCTGATTCGAAAGAGACTTTGTCAACGTGCACATTGTGGAAACTATGCACTCCTTTCAATTTATCGTGGAAGAGAAACAATTGAAACTTATCTAATCCTCAAAGATTCATACATTCAACCTTGTAATGCATTCATAACATAAGAACAAGTAATAACAGAGAAATGCATTTAAACAGAAAGCCTACCATTCTTTCATTCAAATAGACACATGAGTAACCACAACACCAAACATGTGGGTCAATTCTTCTCCATTATATTCATCCAAATGATATGTACATGAGCTCATACGATGCTCTCCAACAGATCTCAACAACTCTTAACAACAACAACAACTCTCAACAGCCTCATTTGGGCATACAATACACATATTTATACAAGACGGCTCATAGAGTTTTTCCCTCCAACTACCTTAGTGTTATCTTATCAAATTAAAAGCTTTCAACTTCTAAGGATTTATTACAATAAATATTTGAGATAGACAGATAAGATCGAATGCTTCGAAACTGTACTACTAGTGTCTACATTAAAGGAAATACAATCCCCATCGATCTCATGCGATGGTTCAGCCTCTTAACATTTAATATCTTCTTTAATTACAATATTTTCAAGATATTTTCATGACATGCCATCTTTAAAATTTCAAAAATCACTTCAAAATGTGTACTAGGGCACTGAGTTGCCTTCCACTTGCACTTTGATGATGATGCTCCTGCATCAAGTAGCCAATTGTTTTCAGTATAAATATTATTTATATATCAGGGTGTATGGGACCACCAGAGCCCCACACCTTTTACCGTACTTTGTCCCAGACCGTTTTTTGATGAGGGAAATTGTGTACCAAACCATGGGGTCAAGGGTTACTGCACTATTGCAAACCAAAAACAAAAAAATTTGGCCAATTTTTCCTATCCATATTGGAGGTTACACTATTTCCAATGGTGAACATGAAAGGAAATAAGCAGAGGTGATACAAGAGTTGATCCTATGCCTAGGAGAACCTAAAGTCCATGATCCTCAAAATCTGGAGATCAACCATTTCAAGTCTGCCGGTATCACCCATTCCAACATCCGTGTGGTCGATTTCGAGGAGGATAAGTTTAAAGGAACACTCTCTTATGAAAAATTCCTACACTAGTTTCCCCATGATGTTGCCAAGCGGGAGATTGAACTTAAACAAGAAGAGATCAAGAGGGAAACTATGAACCATTTCCATAGTTTACTTCATAAATAACAAGACACCGGCATCACCAAAGAGAAAGGTAAAATCAAGAAATAAAAACAACCTGAACAAAAAAGGCAACAATATAAGAAATATTATCAGAAAAGGAAAGTTGAGGAGGAGAAGAAAAAAAAATAACATGAGCACATGGTGCATCAGGCTGTGCTTCAAAAGAAGAAGGAAGAAGAAGATAAAATTTCAGATGAGGAAGAAGAATCCAATAGGTTAGTTGATGAAGCACAAGCCAAGAAATTGGTTGATGAGGAAAAGACAAAATGATTAGCCGACAGAGTTGAATCCAAGAAGAAGGAAGACAAGATATTGAAGCAAAATTCAAGCAAAACCCCTAGCACTCCATCAACACCCAACCTAGGAATTGTGAATGTACCCCCTCAAGAATACACTCCCATAAGTACCATTCCAAGATATTCCTCCTTCTCCTCCCAAGACATGAATTTTGAGGGCTCTGTAGCAGCCATTGGAGACTACTACTTTGATAACAGAACAATAAGTATCAAGAAAATATTGAACAAGAGGAAAAGAGGAGAATATACGAGGTCAAAATAATCTACAGGAAGGGTATTGGAGTAGAAAGTGGGGTATAATCCTAAAGAAAATGTGGTCCAAGTAGCTTCAACACTCAACTCTTTAGCAGGGATAAATTCCTCATCTGTCCTTGAGGTAACCAACACCTTCAACACTGTCAAGAAAATAGTAGTTGAATTGGAGACAGAGTTGAAAGTTTTAAAGGACAAGTTCACCATAGATGTCCAGGAAGCTGTAAAAGCAGCTGAGAGTCTCAATACAAAAAATATGAACAGATCCCTACAATCTCAAAGAGACCAGATGAATGCATAATTTTAGAAAAGGATGAAAATCGAATGGGACACCCATAGAAATGAGTTATAGGTGAAAAAATAGAAAATCAAGACAACCATAGAAGAGACCAAAGCATCGACATGAACTATGGAATATATAAAGGTACAAGAACTGGCATTGAGTGAAGAATTAGCAACAAGAAAGAATGAACTTCTTGATCTTCTAAATAGCATATGGGATGAGAGGGAAGAACAACTTAGGTTGCAAAGCACATTGATAGAGAATCAATAAAGGTATCAGGAAGCTAGTGAATCCCTAGAGGAGATTCTCAGTTGGTAGGATATGCAAAAACCTCCACCTACCACATTGTCGATATATTCAAAGAGGGAAAGACTTATATACCATATGCCCTTTTACATAAGCAGAGCTCTCTTCAAGAGTGAACACACCACCCAAGGGTAAACAATTGCACTTGCATGAAGCTATGTATAAATGTAAATGATCTCGTGGAATAGGTAGGGGTACAACCAATACATTCCATCGATGAAATGACATATGACAACAACAAAATGCTTGAGGTGGAGAATCACAAGAAAGTTGGCTAGATGAACATCCAGAATCTATATTAGTTTGAGTAAAAATCAATTGAATAACACCTGTTGAGACCCACCCTACTCACCCACAAAATCCAATACTTTGTCAAGAAAACAACAAAGCAGTTATACCAAGAAGTATCCACCAAAGTTTGAAATCAAGAATCGGTCTTGGAAAGGTTACAATCATGAAAACTAGAGAGCATATTAAGAGATCATTCCATCTAGAAAGAATACCAAGATCAACTATAGTAACAAGGAAGTTCATGATTATAAATTCCAAAATTCTTTCCAGATATTACCTTCTTCAGTTATTGTAATCTCAATTTTGAATTTGGAATATGAAGAGTCCCTTTTTTGTAAAACGACCCTAATTGCATGATTGCAAAGATAATGATTGTAAACAATCACTCCTCACTATAAAAAGGAGAATGTCCATTTGAAAGGGATTTTGGTTTTAGAAGGTAGCAAGACAATATTTCTACTGCAAGTTAATATGAACTGAGAGACATTCTAGTTGGAGATTATAATGTTTATGTGTATGAATGTGACTATTCTATTTATGCATGTCTCTTACTATAGTTTGTGAATATTGTTTTATGAATTACTTCTGAATTAATGTTTGCAGTTTACAGTTACCATGATTTTCAGAATGAGTACATCGATAGCATAATACAATTAACTAATCAATTTCTTGATTCTTACAAGTTATTTTGTTGAACTTTCATATTGCTTGTGTTATGAATTTAATATATGCAACTAATACATATATTTCACTATATTCATCTTTGTTAGTTTTCTCCTAATCAAGATAGGTTAGTTTAGAATTATTTAGAGACTACATCTTAGAATAATAATCATCTAGCTTAGTTTAATTTTAGTTAGTTATAATTTTCATTTTTAATTCATCTGAGAACCTTTAGTTCTCATATTCATATTTATTTAGTATTTTAGTTAGTTTGGTAAGTAGACCAAAATCTAGTTGGAAACACTACCTCAAACAAGAGTGGGTCTAATTAGGACCTGCCATCCGTCGTTTTCCCTCATCTGACTGAGTGGGTCATTCTGGCCCGTCACCAGAAATGGTGCTAGAAGGAGGGCCACAGAACTAAATGGCTGCAAACAAAATCTCAAACCCTTCCCATTTTGTCCCAAAAGTAAGATTTTCCTCGACAAGTGATTCCCACCCAGTTTTCTCTGAACATATTTTCATTCCTTCGGAGAATACTGTGAACATGAAAGCTCATTTCAACACTCACTACTCTACCGCTCATCCTGAACCATCATTTTCTTCCCCACAATTTCGTATCCTAACCATATTGGATATTGAAGCCATAGTCACACACTCAACTGAACGAACCAATCATGCCTTGGCTAGACAAATTAGCAGGAAGACCAGACAACTACCCTTGGACTAATATGTTCTTGAAAATAAGGAATACCTTTTCCATACAGACCCCTATTTCACCGACCCAAACTCCTACCAAAAAAACCATTCGGTTGGGACCCTTGAATATCACATTCTTGAGGATACTTCTGATTTTCCTAAGTATTTTGACTTTGATATTGAGTATTATTTTTTAGTCGGTGGATCGAGAGGTAGATCACCCACGCCTCCTGAATCGCCCCCTCACACTCCCATAGATGATTCGGAGGAAAACTCCAAATAAAGAGACGACTCTGAGAGAAAACCTGAAAATAACCCATATCATATCATTGTGTATCAACCTCTGAACATGGCTAGATAAAATGCAAACCAAAATCCCCCTCCCCCTACCATCCTGGTTGTTATTTGATGTAGTCACTATACTAGGGATCCAACATGACATGCCAAGACACCCTGAGAAGTTATTGCCTAAATTTGACCCTGACAAAAGGGATCCAGCTGAAAACCATGTGAAGAAATTCATGTTGGCTATTAGGTTACAGAGAATTTGACATGAAGCCGTTGTATATCATTTGTTCCCCCTTACATTTGAAGAGAAGTCTTAAACATTGTATTTCTCTCTAGAAGAATCCTCCATTCCATATTGGAGAACCTTTGAAACCAATTTCCTCAGGAAGTTTCGGGAAAACAAAACACCAGCCACTCAGGTTCTAGAACTCTCAAGAGTAAATATGGATTCAAAATAATTGGTTACCGATTACAATCAACATTTCCTTACCCTGTTAAAATGAATCCCACATGCCTCAAAACCCACTGAATATGTAACTATTGAATTATACACCTCCGGTTTTCCTATTTCATGGCCATGTATGTAAAAAAATATGAGAAAGGAACTCTAGAAGAAGCTTTCCAAGAGGCCCTTAAGTTTGAGAAAAATATGATGATTTTAAGAGGTAGTTCTAACTTAGAATCCTCTAAATATAAGGGTAAAGGTAAATGTTTTGTGTCTAAACCTAGTGAAGATAAGAATCCTTATGATTCAATGGATATGGAATCTCTTCAAAGGATCATTAAGAAGTTATCCAATGACCTAGTAGACCTTAAAAAGAGCAGTGGAGAGGGATCCTATAGCCAAAAAAAATTATTTAGGTTTCCCCCCAAGAAATATAAGAACACACCACCAACCAACAAAACCACCCCTTCTCATATGGAAGGCATTAACATGGAGGATATTTTCCAGGCCCTCCAAACTTGGGAAACAAAGAATATCATTGAATTCGATGATAAGGGAGAAGAAAGTTAGGAAAAACAAAATCAACCTCAAGAATATAATGAGCCTATAGAACAAAAATTAAACTCATTTTGGGACACCACTTATGGTGAAGATGAAGAAGAAGCTGAAGAAGTACACATCTCACAAAATGTCATTTCCACTAGGAGTGCCAGTAAGAATGTTTCCAATGTCACTCCCGGTACCACTAATTATAGTTCTCCTACCACCTCCACTCCCAAACAACCATATTGTTTTATCAATACCACTCCTAATTCCTCCAATACCATACCTTCCAACCCTAAAATGATAGATTAAACACCAAAATCCAATATTTCTTCCACACCCTTGGCCAGGTTGGAATATGATTTCCTAGAATATATGAAGAATACAAAAGATAACAGTTATTTGTTTGAACTTATGAATATTTCAAAAATTCAAGATAATTTTATCAGAACTCTGTAAGGAAAAACTTCCTCTAGAACAAGGGAACTAAACATTGGAACCAAGAAAGGAACCACCAAGGTAAACTCTGCTAACAATAACACTCCATATAAAAGTTAGGTTGCGACTAATGCATCCTTAACTAGTAAAATATCCAGGTCTACCACCCCTCCTTTCCTCATTACCTTTAGAATATTTAACAGAAATGTCCATAATTGCATGGTGAACTTGAGAGCTTCATCTAATGTTGTTCCCCTAAAGGCCTGTGAGAATATTAATGTCAAAATGGAACCATTTGATATTCAGATTATTTAGTTAGATAGAACCAAAGTTAAAGTTATTGGAGAATTGAAAAAAGTTTTGACCAAGATGTCTACTAATCCAAAAGTTCATCAAATGATAGATATAATAGTAGTAGACATACCAGACAACTATGGCATGATATTAAGTTGAGATTGGTCAGCTATGTTAAATGGCTACTTCGCTACCGACTGGTCCGACTTATGGCTCCCTTCTAATGGTAAAATGAATCAAATCAAGATTGATAGAGAAAGGTATGTGAAACATGTCATTACTGACTTGAATGACCTAAATGAACCGATAATGTTTAACAACTCAATTCTAGGTAATTATTCATTTGGAACATTGTTTGGGAATTTCATAACCGAACCATCATCTCTTGTGGAATTTAACACACAATTTGAAATCCTTCAATGCACCCAGATTGTTGAGCCCAACTTTAATATAATTGATCAAATTAATAGTTCTTATGATGTACAATCTAACATAGTTTCAAGAGATAGATTAGAAATGATGTTTAACTCGACTAACCCCACCAAATAAAAAAAATATGAAAACTTAAAATCAAATGTCGAAACAAAGAAAGGGGATCTTGACATGTGGAATCTATTTTTTGATGGATCCAAATCTTTGGAAGGTGCAGGTGTCGGTTGCATATTGAAAGATCCAGTGGGAAGAAAAACATTAATCACATGTAGACTAGAATTCATGTGCACACATAATATTGTTGAATATGAGGCCTTGTTATAGGGGTTAAAAAAAAAACGTACTTGAAAGATGAGAAAATAAAGGTATTTGGTGATTCCAAAATTGTCATAAAACAAGTAAGGAACACCATTCATTGTATTTCAAGTCATTTGAAAAATTATCAACTTGAGGTTTGGGAACTAATAAAATATTTTGTTGCATTTAATATTAGTTTGGTTCTTCGTTTGCTAAACTATGACGCTAATTTTCTAGCCAATGTGGCGTCCATGTTAATACCCTCTGATGGATTGATCCCTGAAATTTTTTCTATTGAAATTGTATACATGCCTTCAATTCAAGACTTCAATTCCCGACAATATCGCAAATTAGAGAGTCTTGATGACGACCAATAGCTGATAAATTTCTTACAACTCAAAGATACATTCAAGGACTCTATCATCGATCAAATCCAACACGACCAGCTGGTGAACCCGGATATTTTCATCCCTGATCAATCAAACAACACATCAGGTTCAACCAACTATATGCCAAGGCACATGGTGAATTTAGAAAAACTCTACGATCTCCAAGACAATTTCAAGAAATTCTTCAATTGCAAAACCAATAGTTCATCTATGCAGTTCAAAGTGGTGAATTTGGGGACGAATACCATGCCTCAAAACATTAATCTGGGAAAACATTGTTCTCCCGAAGAAAAACAAGCCTACATCAAATTATCCTCGGAATACAAAAGTTATATTTTCCTGGACCTACAAGGATCTCAAGACGTATGAGACTAATATCATACAACACATAATTCCCATGAATCCCATGATGAAACTGTTTCAACAAAAACTGAGGAAGATGCGCCCCAGACTTGAGCCTCAGGTCAAAGAAGAATTGAATAAGTTGTTATCATCCAAGATCATATTCCCAGTGAGTCATACACAATGGATCTCCAACTTAGTGGTATAAAGGAAAAATAATGGGGATGTAAGGCTTTGTATTGATTTCAGGAACCTAAACAGACCCTTAGAGAAGGATAATTACCCTGTGACCCTGATGGAACAAATCTTGTAGTTCGTATCCGGATCTGAGATGTTCTCCCTTCTAGATGGTTTTTCGAGTTATAACCAAGTCATGGTGTCCCATGATGATAAACTAAAAACAAATTTCCAGACCAAGTGGGGAACATATGATTACGAGAAGATGTTGTTTGGCCTCATCAATGCCATAGCAACATTCCATAGGGCCATGAACATTTCCTTCAAGGGTATACTTGGAGAATTTGTAGTGGTGTATCTTGATGATGTTACCATATTTTCAAGGGACATAAAAGATCATATAAATCATTTGAAGAAAGTATTTAATAGATGCAGAAGGTATGCCATCTCTCTCAATCCTAAGAAATATGTTTTTGTTGTTGATGAAGGAAAGTTGTTATGCTTCATTGTTTCCAAGAATGGTATGAAAATTGAACCTAAAATAACTGAAGTGATTGCAAATATACACCCCCCTCACAATAATAAATCCATGCAATCATTCCTACTAAGGATCAACTTTGTAAGAAGATTCGTCCCCAGTTTTTTCAAAACAATGAAACCTGTGAAAGATATGATAAAAAATAATATTGAATTCAAATGGGGGTTCAAAGAAAAACAATCTTTCGATAAGATCAAAAAAGATATAACACAAGATCCTGCATTGTCAATCCCATATTTTAGTCGAGATTTCATCCTCGACACCTTTGGGTCAGATATCGCATTTGTGTTTGTTTTAATGCAAAATAACCAAGAAGGAGATGAATTCCATGTAACTTTTATGAGTTCGGACTTACAAGGATCATAATTGAACTACCCTGAAGTGGAAAAACAAGCATATGTTGTATTTAAAGTTGTCAAACACTTTAGTCCGTTCTTTCTCAAATCTAAGACAAAAGTAATTGTTCCTTACCCCACTGTCAGGAAGCTACTAGTATGGAAATACTTAGTAGAAAAAAGAGCTAACTGGATTACAACTATGCAGGAATACGACCTAGAAATTAAGCCTACAAATATCATCAAAGGCCACGGGTTGTGAAAATTTTTCATGAAATCAGTGAGCGATGAATCACATGAAAATGTGTTGTATCAAGATCAAGAATTGTATACAAGAGAGACAACTTTCATCCCGATCAACACATACCAATGGGTTTTGAAAATTAAATATTACTTAACACATGGATTAGCCCTAGATTATCTCAATCATAAGAAGAAAAGGGCCCTCATAGTCACGTTTGTTCAATATCATATCATCCAAGGAATTTTGTGCAGAAAAAATTATGATGGTGTTTTTTTGAGATGTCTTGAGAAGAGGGATGTTGAAAATGTTTTATCTAAACTCCATGATGGACCAACCGATGAACACTACGGTGGAGACACCACTTCTCACAAAATCCTCAGAGTCGGATACTACTGTCCCACTTTATTCAAGGACTCTCATGCACATGCAAGGAAATTCCAACAGTGAAAAATGTCAGTCGAGAGACAAAAAGAGGTTGTCTTCCTCCTACATCATGTCATCATCAAATGCCCCTTTCAACAATGGGGGTTGGACTTGATCGGGGATATCAACCCAAAATCATCTCATTTGCACAAATACATCTTGACAACTACCGACTATTTCACCATAGGGAATAAATAAATCCCCTTTAGGACCATCAATGAAAAATCAGGTGACTTTGTTCCTTGAATCCATTATCATAACCAGGTTTGGAATTCCTGAGTCATTAGTCTTTGATAATTCCAAGTATTTTTATTCTCTTAAAATCACTGAATTCACTCTTGAACGAAACATTAGGTTAAGTATTCAGTGAATTAATACCCACAAGGTAATGGTTTGGAAAGGTTGACTAATAAAAACCTTATCAAAATTCTCAAGAAAACTATCAATGATAATAAAAGAAATTGTCACCTCACTCTTCATAATTCCTTGTGGGATGACAAAGTAACTCCCAAGTCATCCATTGGTAAATCCCCTTTCTTCCTATTCTACGGAAAATAAGCCATTGTGTCGACCCATACTTTCCTACCATCCTTACAACTGACCCAATCTACCCAAGACAAGGTTTTCCCAGTAATGCAATAAAGGTTAAACATGTTGTTAAAAATTGAAGAAGAAATTTTCTTGTTTGGGAGATTGCCCGACAGGGGACGGAATGAAGCAAGGCGGAAAGCCAACGTGGCTAGGGCCAAAACCCTAGCCGCTCCCGGTCTGATTCTCGTTTGCAGGATCCCGGATTCATCTGGAGCAGCGTCCCTCCAACGATTCGCATGACGGAGCGTCCCTCTTCGATTCACAGTGAACAGAACGACCCTCTCACGTTTTGCACGCGGGCTTTGAGCAGAGGTCGCGCGGTTTTGAGCAGAGGTTGTGCCTCTCACCCTCTCACGCTTTGCACGCCGGGTTTTACAGAGGTCGCATGTTTTGGGAAGTGAGAGCCAGCCTCTACGCTTTTCTCATTTTTAGGGTACTGGGCGACTCCAAATGGCCTCAACACGTAATCACCAAATGGACTAAGATACTCCGACGATTCCAAGCATTAGTCCGCCAGCACCTAATCTAAGCCGCTCTTCTCATCTAAATTTTGTCAAGAAGATGGAGTATCCCTCTGTGAGCTTTTATCGAGGGAGCTCCGCAGAGATTTCCCTCCTCAAGTAGCGCACAACGTCTCTGTTTCGAAAGCGCATTTGCATGGCCCGTTTCCAAAACGGTGGAGGCCCCAATGGATGAGATCGGGCTTGAAGACCCCGACACAGGGAAAAGTCTCCTGCGTGAGGTGTTTTTCTCAACACGACAGAGGATCGGCGACCCAGTCTTGACTGACCCTACTTCATGGGGG
Source organism: Picea sitchensis (assembly GCA_010110895.2). Lineage (NCBI taxonomy): Eukaryota > Viridiplantae > Streptophyta > Pinopsida > Pinales > Pinaceae > Picea > Picea sitchensis. The sequence goes on from SNQJ01S0007205.1 coordinate 69,658, forward strand.
CAAGAGGGATGTTATTAGCCCCATGGAAACTTGACTTCAATCCTGAAGCCAAAATCACCACAGCCCTTGTTTGGGTTAGACTGCCTCATATTCCCTTGCATCTTTGGGGGAAAAGTTCTCTGGAGGACATTGGGAATAAGCTTGGGTGTTTCCTGGATAGTGCGGAGCCGAAGGGGGATCATTTTACCTGCGCTCGTATTTGTGTTGTGGTTAACCTCGAGAAAGGCCTTTCGGAAGATATTAAGCTCTCCCTGGGGGACTGGCCCCATATCCAAGAGCTAGACTACGAGCGGATTCCTTTTTAAGTGCCAGCCTCCTGCCATGACTACTGGGCTATTTCGCAAAAGCCGCCTCAAAGCATCCGGGGAGCCGACCAACCCGCAGATGATGCAGCCAGAAATAAAAGTTGGCGGGAGTCCGGTCGCCCGGAAGGTCACGCCCACCAAAGGCCTGTGTATAGGAACCCCGCCACAGCCAATTTCATTCGTCGTCTCGAGGGAGTCAACAAAGTGCATCAGTAGGAAAGAGGCCACTCAACATTTCTTTTAGGTTCTCAAAATGGATCCTCTTTTTAAGGGGAGATCAGCATCCTCCTAGTTTTAATGTTTGCTTTGGCTCTGTGCTCATGCAGAATTTACTCATGCATTTTTGTCATTCTCTCGACTTAGCTCAAGAAGTAAGTGGGATTTGTACTTCCTGCTATCCATTAGGTGAAGGTTAAGGTGTGGAGTCATCAACCTTCTTCTTCATGACCTTCAATTTCAGTTTGCTGTGAAGCCATTAATACAATATAAACTGCCTTTAAAAAAAAAATTGAAGAAGAAAGGGAAAAATCTAAGATGAACCTAACACGCCATCAAGAAATAATCAAAAAATGGTTTAACAAATCATCCGTGGGAAACAAATACTTCTAGGATGGAGACCTTGTCCTCAAATGAGAAAAATCTAATGAACTTAAAGGAAAACACACCAAATTCTAGAAATTTTGGTTAGGACCCTATCTGATTCAACAGAAAATAGTTTCTGGGACTTTCAGACTTGAAGAATTATAGGGATATGAGGAGGAACTTCTTGTCAATGACCAAATCCTCAAAACATGCTTCTTCTAATCATCGATGGTGATGTAGATTTGTACATAGTAGTTTTTCTCTATTTAATTATTTTCGTTTATGTTGATTTTCACTTCAATAGTCCTTCCCTTCCCTCTCATTCCTCTTTTTCTATGCAGTTGCTTGAATTTGTCTTTTCTTTTTTCACCTTTCATTTTAGAATAAATCATTGTCCATTTCTCCGAACTAACCTTTTCTTTCACAATTGGGACTCAATACTATTAGACCTATGTAAGTTCCTTGTTCTTTGAGTTCCTTTCCATATTGAAGTGGTTGAACTGTTCAGAGACCAACATTTATCTTCATGAAATATGATAGTACTGAAAAGAGGAACTTGTGCATCTGTGCCAAAAACAAAAATTCTAACCTTCAAATCATGTACCTTTCAATGGTTCCCATCCGTTATACTATCTTATGTGACCAACCTCATGGTATGTCGGTGCTCCATTCAATATTTTCGAAATGTATTGAATTTCATGTCTTCCACATAACTCCAGTGTCTCTTCCCATTAATCCTTATTTCTAAAACACATCAGTGATTCTTTTTTATAGACCCATGAGAATAAATTGTCGACTGAGATTAGCAAATCAAAGTAACTCTTGTATCACCTCACTTCCTACTTATCTTCACCTATGTTACAAATCAATATATAAATTTTATATCTAAAAGGTGAATACAAAAAGAATAATCATATGGAAGTTGAAAACTCTACTAAAAGCGTGGAAATTACAATTAAACCCGTCGGAGATATGGACGTTCACTGGAAGTGGGGCCATTCTTGTATGATACTAAGGCATCTTCATCATGTCTATGAATGCTTTCTGGCAGTGGAGCCATGCTTGTATGATACCAAGGCATCTTTTTCGAGGATATGGACGCTCGTTGGTACCAAAGAAATTACGGGAAAAAGAGACGAGGAAAACATTTTGGTCCACAACAATTGATAAACATTCCTTTGTGGTGTCACTCTCAATTTTTCATAGTGGATGTATGAATTTTACCATTAACACTCACTCACATTATGTGGAATATCACTAATAGCATGCTTTCTCTATATCTTTCCCTCATGCTACTTAATGTGGGATCCTTAAACTGAATACTAAATGAACTATTAAAAGGTAGTTTTTTCTCTAATCTGGTTTAAGTATCTCTCTTTTTAAACTCAAAGACAACTAGTTCTTCCCAGTAAGTCTCCATTAGTTGTGGCTTACCTCCCACAACAACCCATAGTTTAATTTTCATGGGTGCCTAATTTCTCCCGTACAAGGCATACATTCCTGCTTCACTAAGGAAATACGATCTTAAGTCACAACTGATTCAGAATCATATCCATCAATTTTTTTCACTCCACACATCATTCAAAACTCCAGTCATCGCACTCTAATAACTCCTATGCATCCAACATACTCCTTACATGGCACCCCGCCAATTAATAGATTCAAGGCCAACCCATATTTCCACCTCAATTCAGTACGACCTGTCAAACCTCCACCTCCCCAATTGGAATCCTAATATTGGACCCTCGATTTCTCAGTTTATCAATTTGTAATAAGTTTATTTTATTTATTTCAGGACTCATCACTTTTTTATAAGGTATTGAAAGAATATTTCATCAATACCATTCTCGTCAGGGTCCATTTTGTTCCCCATCCTCTCGAACTCTAATGCTAAAACTTCGATAATATTTTTGATCCCTCCCACATGCATGTCCAACACATTCTCCCAAGATTAAAGAATATTATTTTGATACCATTTTTGTCAGATTTCAAAAATTTCTTCATCCTTTAAAACTCCTATGGATTTTCTTTGAAGTCCTACAATAAGTATGCTCGAGCACACCTTTCTAGAAAATAGGATATTCTTGTGATACCTTTTCTTCAGGGTTTAGTTTGAACCTCACCCTCACTACCTTTGATGCCAAGACTCTGATAGGTCCCACCTCCTCTGCAATGCTACATACGGGTCAGTTCGACACACTTTTCCATATTTAAGAGAATATACTTTCGATACCATTCCCTTCGGAGCTCAAATTAATACGTGATTCCTCCCTCTCCGAATGCATGACTCCGATAATGGTATTATTTCAAGCTCAACATGACACCACCTCCGATACACGAGTATTGTCATACCTCACCCTTAATGAGCATTAATGACAGAGATAATGAGCATTATTAATAGAGGTTAAGACCAGAACTAGAAACGATTCTCGTACACACCCGAGTTATTGCACATTCGTGTTGGTTTAATGTGTGTTATGAGATATAAACTCTCATCTTTAGATATATCTTATGCCGTAAGTTTGAAAATCATATGTTATGTCTTGATTTCCTTTGTACTGAGTGCTACTTCATATTTATTGTAATCTCTTAATCACATGTAACCCATTTTTGTAGTTTAAAAATTCTTTTTGTTGTTACAATTATCGTGTTTTGTTTAATTAAGATGATACTCATTTGAATGTGCTAATAGAGGACTAGTTGGTAATCAATCATGGAAATCCAGAACCCCAAAAAGAAAAAGGGATTGTTTTACTTCCAAACAACTTCAGTGCCTAAGCCATCATCTCGACCAGTTGAAGCTTTGGTGACTGATACTAATCATCACACTAGTGAACACCACAACCCTGGTTATGAACAAATATACATGATCTTCAATTCTGTAGATTTCCTCGTAGATAAAGAGAATTTGGAAGTCTACCAGAATATCATAAGAAGCGACATCCATCAAGTAGTCTCCCAGCCATCACTTTTTCCATACATCGAGAAAACACAATGGTGCCTAAGACAATTTGATGCCACAACAACAACCATCGTAAGAAAACTAGGGAAGCGAGTATCATCCCTCAAACCTGAAGACATCGACTCTAGATATCATCTTACCTCTCCCGCATTATCTCTCAATGAGACATTCTTAAAAGATTTTTCCCAAGCAAGAAAAGGACCAATGAATCAAATAAAACATTGGTGGTGTGATGAAGATGAAACCCTCAAACAATGCCATAAATTAGTTCCTACTCGCAGGCTCAAGGATCCCTACAAATTGTTGGTAGACATGATCTGAAAACTATATTGAGAAGAAAATAGTACACATTTTAAAACTAATTGGATGCCTCTGGAACACACCATCATCGGGACATGACAAGTATTGAATTAGGTGGAGATTCTGGTTTTCAACACATGTATGCACACAAAGGATCTCCCAGGTATGAAGAGACCCTATTTTTATATGTCGGCCCACATGATCGATGTCATTTTATCCTCTGTACAGTTTCCCAACATGGGGTGGAACTGGGACTGAAATCAACCTCCCATACATGTATACTACTCTTAGTTGTGGAACATTAATTATAGACAATACTTTTCTGATATATGAAATCTATTTCTAGCCTCTATGCACTCCATTCTTTTTTATTTCCCTAGACACAAGATATCCTTCAAATCTAGGAATGGGATGAAAGGGGTATCCGACTGGTTTATGTATAAATACTATTCATATATTAGGTTCTATGGGACCATCAAAGCCCCACACCTTTTACCATACTTTGTCCCAGACTTTTTTTTGATGAGGAAAATTTTGTACCAAACCATGGGGTCAGGGGTTATTGCACTATTGCAAACCAAAAAAAAAAACTTTGGCCAATTTTCCCTATCCACATTGAAAGTTACATTATTTCCAATGGCCAACATGCAAGGAAAGAAGCATAGGCCCTACAAGAGTTAATACTATGCCTAGGAGAACCTAAAGTCCATGATCCTCAGGAGATGGTGATGAGCCATGTTAGGTCTGTTGGTCTCACCCATTCCAATATCCATGTGGTCAATTTCGAGGAGGATAAGTTTAAAGGAACACTCTCTTATGATGAAGTCCTACACCAATTTCCCCATGACACTGCCAAGCGAGAGCTTGAACTTGAAAAAGAAGAGATCAAGAAGGAAACTCTGGACTAGTTCCATAGGTTACTTCATGTTACGAGGAAACTATCTATGGCTAGGGTTAAACCACAATAGACAAAAAGACACCCAGAAATCAAATATAATCTCAAGTATGATATATAAATGAAAATGATAACAAGATAAGGCTAAAATCCTACCTCATCTGGACGTCCAAAGAAGACCATCGTTAAGAACACGACCCAAAGATTTATACCTACAACTTGTCCTCAACAACCAAGATAGGAAAGCATGTCATAATGATATATAATGTTAGAATATAAATTAGCATAATACATTAAGATACATAAAAAATACGTCCATGGAAAGAAATACAAATATTTTCAAGATATCAATTGGATGAGAAAAGAGTATTTCTATTAATTTATTCAATAGAAGTACATAGGTGACAAACTTCTATAATGACACATATCGAAATCGAGAAACTAATTCCCTCCATTTGGGCCTCCACCGATCCAATCCTCCACAAGGGAAAGCTCACAAGTAGTAGGAATAAATGAAGTTCTCCTTCTCAATATAGGAAAAGTATGGGGGCTGAACACAAGAAGTTCAAACTTTCAAGGACAAAGGGATGCAAACTCGATATGAAGTAAAATTTATCCAAAGTGTCTTTGCTCTCAATGTTTAATTTTCTTCAAGGCTTGGATATGGCTCAATTTATAGCCTCCAAATTGAATTGAAGCGTCGAGTCAAAGCATTTCTAGTATATGGAAGGTCAAGGATCATGGATCACGTGACATGGCATGGAAACCCAACATATTTTTTAATTTTTGAGCATCAAACCCGATGTACACAGACTGTAGTGGAGCAACCTGCATATACGTGAGTTGTCTAACTGTAGGTCGTGTATATGGACAAAAATATGTATTTATGGATATGGAGTAAACAAAAATGGGAAATGACATCTGCAGAGGGGAATGGAAGGCCATCAAAGAAATATGCATGGATTATGGAAAAAAAAATTATGACAGATGCCCCCTAATGTGTTAGGTCATAGGAGTATCCGCGATGGACAAAATACATTATAATTCCCAGAAGTGGGGTAATGAAGACTCCGCTGGAAGTACTAGTTACTCATGAGAATATTACAATTCATATCAACTCTGTACACATGGTTGCCAATCTGAATTACACTACATAACCATGTGGATATATATCAAATAGTTGTTCATGGAAATTAATATGAAACACAAAGTGGACATATGCCATAGGATGCCATAGTCGTGAACAAGACATAGTGGAGTCTAGTCTCAAAATCAACCAAAGATATATGTATACAATGGAGTATAATCTAATCCTCCATGATCATTAAAGTCATATAGGTATTGGTCCGATGAAAGACAATAGAAGATATGGGGTGTTGCCACTATAAAATGGAGGTATTCTACATTGTTCGTCAAAGGTTCAAGTCTACATTATGTGAATAAAGGAGTTGAAGTCAAACAGAATGAGACTTCATTTGATTATAGATCATTAAGGCATACCATTAATAAATGTAAGACAACCCACAAATAATGAAATTAGGTGTCAAGGAACTGAGTACATTCAACAAGTGTGAATAAGGGTGTTGAGGTTGAACACTTGAAGAATATATCGATCATGAGACATTGATATATTCCGAACTATCGATGGTGGGAGAACCTACCACTAACGACTGCAAGCCTCTAGGTACTCATAGGACTCTAGGTCTCAATTCAAGAATAGATGAGTTGAAGTCGATGGAAGGAGACCTGCTGAAAGTACAACATTAAGGAATCTCTTCTCATCCAGTGTGAGGTACAAAGAAATAACTTGATAATTAGGAGGATATCAGATGAATAGGATGTTCATGAACCAACGACCATGTGTGTCTCTCGCATGCACCAGATGCAAGTAGTGCACAAAAAATACCCTCTGAATAACATACAATGTGTGAATATATTTCTTACCATCGAACAAAATTTAAAACCCCCAGTCAACGACCAATGAGGCGATGTCATCTGTTGGGTTCAAGGTTACCTACCAATTATGAAAGTAGGCCCAGGGTGCAAGGTAGGACAACAACTTCATGTGATTCTAAGATTCACTAAGGGTATGGTTGACATGAAAAGTCAAGTTTTTTGAGGAATGGCTGACACAGGATTATACTTCCTTTGAAAAAGAGCATGAGACAGATGGATAACTCAGGTAGCATAGACTTAACACTGATCATTGACAAAAGGTTGCGATGTAGGAGGCATCGAAAAAATTTCCATAGGGACTGAAAGAATAACCAGTTGGAGGAGTAGACTCTAAGTAAAGAGCTCAGATACCTAAGGCCATAATAAACCCAAACCTTGGATGAAATGGACTCAAGATTTTGTGCTCTGTTCAAAGGCGACACAATCGCTGTCGATATGAGATAACATTTTTTTCTCGCCTGTTATTTTTTTGGTTTTTTCATTGTCAAAGAAATGCTATGATACAGGAGAGGAAATGAGTGTTATGAGTAAGAAACTAGTTCCAAGCATTAGACAATATATATTCTCAAGGAAAGGGAATGCATGCGGGGAATGGACACTCAGGGGGATGTTTCCTCTATGGGTAAAGAATGTCAAGCTGCAAAGGATATATGGAAGACATTCCTTGGATAATGTTGAGAATTATTGTGGCAAGAGGCTTATAATGAGAAAGTAGGAGCCGAAAATAGGCTCAACAATGCAAGAAGGATAATGGGATGCGATTACAACTTAACTCAACAAGTGTCCTTTTTCATAGATGTTATTCCCCTAGGCTTGAAAAAGTATAAAATACTACCCAGGAGAAATATTTTGGCCAATGGTGACCAGAGTATTCCTTTTTCGTAAATAGTCTACTTGGTCCGGAAAAGGGTTAAAATTATACCAAAATAAATGTCCTTTCAAATCCATTTAACAAGTGTGAAAGAGACAACTTCAGTCAACAATATTTTCATTTTTTCGGGTGTCAAAAAAGAGATTAACCAAGACTCGGGGGGAGTCCCATAGGTAGCAGTCAGAATGATATTGAGTAAGAAAATTGGGTTCAAACACAAAGTCATATTGGGACCATAAGGAACTCCTGGTCCTATGAATTAACTTCTACATGGGAACCAAATTAAAAAAGTGTTCTAACTAGGGTACCCATGTTTGGTAAGTCTCTACCACTTAATAATGACACTTCTTGTAGCAGTGAGAAGGTTTTGTGTCGCTAAGAATTGGGTTAGTACCCAAGGCATGATAATCATGGTCATAGGATGATGCATAAATTCAAAGCAGGGTGAGAACCTATCCTATATGTTGTTGATAGAATATACATGCCAAAGGAACAAATGGGCAATATGACGTTGGAAATCCGTTAACAACACTGGAAAAAACCACTTCGAACCAAGTATTTCATTGTGCTATTAGGTCATAAGGTCAAAAATAGAAAAGATAGGGTAAAACTATATAATGTGGGTAAATTTTTTTCTATTAATAGTAAAAATAAGAAATTTTACTATATCATTTGCGTTTTTCACCCACATAGTGCTTTTGAGGCCATTTTACCCATGATCTTCCAATGATGATTACATGAGCTATGATCAATGGAATCAGAAACCATATGGACCAAGTAAGTTCCTATCTCATCCTCTTCCCTTTCGATGGTTTAAATTTTAGTTTTAGTCACCAAATGGAATTGAAGGGTCTAGTCAGAGTGTTTCCAATATATGGAAGGTCAAGGATCATGGATCACGTGACATGGCATGGAAACCCAACATATTTTTTAATTTTTGAGCACCAAACCTAATGTACGCGGGTTGTAGTGGAGAAACCTACGTATACGCGAGTTGTCTAACTGTAGGTCATGTATATGGAAAAAAATATGTATTTATGGCTCTAAAGTGAACAAAACTGGGAAATGAAGTCTGCAGAGGGGAATGGAAGGCTGTCAAAGCAAGATGCATGGAGTGTGGAAAAAAATTCTATAACACTTCAACAAGAATGGGACACTCACATCATCAAAAATCAGGAGAAAACCAAGAAAGAAGAACAACTTGAACAAAAAAGGCTCCAAGTTGAGAAAGATTATCATAAAAGGAAAGTTGAAGAGGAGAAGAACATAAAATAACCTGAGTGCATGGCGCATCAGGTTGCGCTCCAAAATAAGAAAGAAGAAGAAGCTAAAAGGTTGGTTGAGGAAGAAGAATCCAAGATGTTAGTTGATGAAGCACAAGCAAAGAAATTGGCTGATAAGGAAGAGGAAAAATGATTTGTCGATGAATTTGAAGCCAAGAAGAAAGAAGACGAGCTATTGAAGAAAAATTCAAGCCAAACCCATAGCACTCCATTAATGCCCAACCTGGGCATTTTGAACATACCCCTCTAGAAAACACTCCCATAAGTACCATTCCATAATATTCCTCCTTCTCCTCCCAAGCCCTGAATTTTGAGGGATATGTAATAGCCATTTGAGACTACTACTTTGATAAAAGGACAAGAAGTATCGAGAAAATATTGTCCAAGAGGAAAAGAGGATAAGACATAAGGTCAAAATAATCTATAGGGAGGGTATTGGAGTGGAAAGTAGGGCCTAATACTGAAGAAAATGTGGTCCAATAAGCTTCAACACTCAATTCTTTCGCAGGGATACAATCCTCATCTATCCTTGAGGTAACCAAGGCCCTCAACACTATCCAAAACATAGTAGTTGAATTGGAGACAAAGTTGAAAAATGTAAAGGACAAGTTCACCATAGATGTCCAAGAAGCTATAAAAGAAGCTGAGAGTCTTAATACATAAAATATTAATAGATCCCTACAAGATCAAAGAGACCAAATGAATGCATAATTTGAGAAAAGGATGAAAATCCAATAGAACACCCATAGAAAAGAGTTAGAGGATGAAAAAAAAAACTCAAGACAACCATAGAAGAGACCAGAGCATTGGCATGCACTGTGGAATCTATCAAGGCACAAGAACTGACATTGAGTGAAGAATTAGTGATAGGAAAGAATGAACTCCTCGATATGATAAATAACATATGAGCTGAGAGGGAAGAAAAACTCAGGATGAAAAGCACATTGATAGAGAATCAAGAAAGGTATTGGGAAGCCAACAAATCCCTAGAGGATATGCTCGGTTGGCAAGTTATGCGCAAACCTCAACCTACCACACTACTGGTCTACTCGAAGAGGGAAATAATTTCATGCCAAATGCTCTTTGACATAAGAAAACCTCTCTTCAAGAGTGAATGCACCAACCAAGGGGCAGAAACCCACACTTGTATGAAGATATGGAGAAATGAAAATGATCTCATGGAAGAGGAAGGGGTACGAACAATCCAGTCCATTGATGAAACAACATATTCTAGAACTAGAATGGTTGAGGTGGAGGATCAGAAGAAAATGACCATACGAACACCCAAAATCTATGTCAATTTGAGGAAGAATCAATTGAAGAACACCTGTTGAGACTCGCTCGGCTCACCCACAAAATCCAATCCTTTGTCAAGAACACAATAGAGTAGTTATACCAAGAAGTATCCAACAAAGTTTGCAATGGAGAATAGGTCTTGGAAATATTAAAATAAAGAAAACTCGAGAGCATATTAAGAGTTCATTCCATCTATAAATAATAACAAGATCAACTACAGGAACATGACAATTCATGATTACAAATTCCACAATTCTTTCCAGATGTTACCTTCTTAGGTTATTGTAATCTCAATTTTGAATTTGAAATATGAAGAGTCCCTTTTTTGTAAAACGAACCTAATTTCATGATTGCAAAGATAATGATTGTAAATAGTCACTCCTCACTATAAAAAGGAGTACTTTCCATTTGAAATGGATTTTGGTTTCAGAAGGTAGCAAGACAATATTTCTATTGTAAGTTAATTTGAACCAAGAAACATTCTAGTTGGAGATTATGGTGTTGATGTGTATGAATGTGACTATTTTGTTTATCCATGTCTCTTACTGTAGTTTGTGATTTTTTTTTTATGAATTAATGTTTGTGGTTTACAGTTACCATGATTTTCATAATGAGTACAACGATAGCACAATACAATTAACTAATCAATTTCTTGATTCTAACAAGTTATGTTATTGAACTTGCATATTGATTGTGTTATGAATTTCTTCTATGCAAGTAACACATATATTTCACTATATTCATCCTTGTTAGTTTGTTCCTGATCAGGATAGGTTAGTTTATAATTAGTTAGAGGATGCATCCTAGAATAATAACCATCTATCTTAGTTTAATTTTAGTTAGATATAATTTTCATTTTTAATTCATCTAAGAACCTCCGATTCTCATATTCATATTTAGTTAGTATTTTAGTTAGTTTGGTAAATATAGAAAAATATGGTCGGAAATGCTACCCGAAATGAGAGTGGGTCTAATTGGGACCTTCCATCAAGTGTTTTCCCTCATCTGATTAAGTGGGACACTATGGACCATCAATAGGTACAATAAAGGGTTCTAGACGACATACAAATATAACACTAGAAATGTATTAATTCAATATCTAGGGCTTAATATGGGGTTTTATACTTAGCATGGGGATTTTTCTATGGATTAACATGCCCCTACCCTTCAAACAAGTGTTGTACTCAACAGTTGACTAACTATTGGTTTTTCTGCATGAATAATTCATCTTCCCATGTCACTTCTTCCACTGGTAGGTTCTTACATTTGACGAGATACTCATTAGTTGCTCTATTTCGTCGGTGCTTGATCCTTGTTTCAAGGATTTTTTTATATTTATAGTATAATTTTACCTTATTTATTAATCTCTTGTAAACATTTTGGACTAGGATCTTGTCACTGATTACCTTCTTTAAGCAAGAAACAGGGAAGACTAGATGTACACGTGAAGATGGAGGCAACTCCAATTTGTAAGCCATACTTTCAATTCTTTGCAACACCTTATAGGGGCCATAATATTTGTGTGCTAATTTATTGTTCTTCTTTTGTTGCTTGAGGTACATATGTTTATATGGTTGTAGCCTAAAAAATACCCAATCCCCCACTTCAAATTCCCTTTCAATGTGTTGTTGATATTCTTGTTGTTTCATCATATTTTGTGCCATAACCAAGTTGTCCTTCAATAGTTTGAGAACCTCTTGTTGATGCTCTATGTGGTCCTTGACTGCCTGAACCTTTGTATTTTCTTTCAAGGGTGATGTGATGGATGGAGGATGATATCCATAAAGTACCAGAAATGGGGACATTTTTTATGAAGTATGGAAGGATGTGTTGTACCACCATTCTGCCAAGGGTAACCACTTGAACTATTGTGTCTATTTATCAGATGCAAAGAAATGAATATAACCTTCTAGACATTTATTCACAATATCCATTTTCCCATCAAATTGAGGATGGTAGTATGAGCTATAATACAATTGAGTACCCAAACAAAAAAATAATCCAGTCCAAAATTTTATAGTGAAATTTTGATCTCTGTCACTTACAATAATCTTGGGGACTCCATGTATCTTTTGAACTGTTTCCATGAATGTTGTGGCTACTCTAATTTCTTTAAAAGGGTGAGAAAGAGAGAAAAAATGGGAATACTTAGTCAATCAATCCACTACTACCATGATGGAAGTATTTACTTTAGATTTGGGTAAAACTGTAATAAAATCCATTGAAGCTTCTTCCCAGCATTGACTTGGAATAACTGATATTTGTTGGAGACTTGGTGTCTTTATTTTCTCACCCTTATTCTATTGGAAAACCACACATTTAGACAAAAACTTTTGAACATCAGTTTTAATGGTTGAGTGCAAGCTAATGATGGTCTCTTGTGATGCTTTAATGGCAATGAAAACATGGAAAACCAACAATATGATAACTTTGAAGGATTATTCAAGGTACGTTTACAATGAATTTGAATAATGTGTAAGAAGATGAAATGTATGAAATTAAATTAGATTTTTGAATATAAAACTTTTATTTATAGAAATTGTGAATAACTATGTGAAATTTGAGTTTTTCTAAAAGTGGTATGTTATTTTTCCAACAAAATATAAGTTATGTCTCTGTTTATGCAGGTGTTGAGTACCTTAACAATGGAATTTCCTTTAAAAAACTTGTATAATAATAGAGAATCCATTGTTATAGTGTGGTGTGTTTTTTCAAAATTTATAACATTAATTTAATTTTTGAAAATTATGGAAGTCAATATATCCTTGAAATTACAACACCTTTCGTTCATGCAAGCTACGAGGGTCTTAACATTACGAAAATAATAATAATAATAATAAATATTGTAGATATCGGTCTCTTCTAGTGCATGGTATAAATCATTTGAAAAATGGTTAAGATGACCAAAAGTTATAGAAGAAATAAAAGAGGTATGTATTTTAGGATTTTGATATATGTCAAGACAAAAATAGATTAAAAATGGTAAACAATAATTTTTTTTTAAGTAAAAAAGAGAGAGTGGATCCTTCACATTACATCATAACAAAATATACAGTTTCTCTTGGACTGCCAATTGTTCCGCCAAAAGTGGAAACCAGAATAGTTAGCAGCCCTTGATGACTATTGTCAAAATAGGCAAATCGCCATCTGCCTTGCACGGAGGAAACCAAGACAAGTGGTGGTCCAGAGTCTACATGATAGTCCATGACAACGGAAACTAAAAAGAAACTAAACATAAACAAGGAGTTAGAAGTCATAACCTCCAACCGGAGTTGAGAAACTAACAAAAAACAAAGGGAAAGTCGAGTCATGTTGTTATCCATTGTGGTCATCATTGTTCACCCGTCATCATGGCCCACACCCGTAACCAAGAACTAGAATCTCGCTTCAACACCCTGCAACATGGTTTACTTGAGACCCAACAAGAAGTGCAACAACTCAGTGCTACTATTGCCTCCCGTGATGCCTC
>SNQJ01S0007205.1:90815-117459 GCA_010110895.2 Picea sitchensis
GGGGGGGAGAGACTAGGATATCTTTTGTTAAAAGGAATGTGTGAACATTCCTATTACTAATAGCGCATGCACACTTTAGGAATGTGTGCACATTCCTAAAGCACACACATTATTTTCATTTCAATTTTTTTTAGGAACATGTGCACGTTCCTGATCATGTGTTTCTCAAGAACACGTTCACATTCCTAAATAATCTGAGTTATCAAGTCTATGTGGTGGTTTGGTGAGTACCGAGGTTGTAGTATTAAGAACACATGCACATTCCTAGAAATACACATGTGGTCCTACAGGTGTGCGTTCGAGCTCACCTCATTGCCACTTTATTGTCCACCAACTCTATACACTCGCCCTTATACATTCCCAGAAAAAATCCTTCTTGATCATGTGGTAAGTTTTCAATAACCATGAATGTACTCTTATAGGAAAAGTGTGCAATTCCAAAAGTACCTTTTGTTTGAGTTGGGAATTCTTACACAAATATAGATGATCATGATACCATAGAAAATCAATATTGCATACAAATTTATCTAATGATCTGGGGTTCTATTGTAGTTTTTTAATGATATTGCATACCTCCTGATCTTGCTTCCATTATATCCTTGCTTCTTCCAGCCAATCAGATTGCAGAATAGAAATAGAACATAATGAAACTTGTTTTTCTTCTTCTTTCTTTGAAAGAGAATCTACCACAATATTATGTTTTCCTTTTTTGTAGATAATTTCAAATTCGTAACCTATCATATTTATAACCTATTTTTTTTCTCTTTTGAATATAATCGTTGCTCCAAGAATTACTTCAAACTATCATTATTTGGTTTTATTTTGAAGTGTCTCCCTAATAGGTAAATGAGTTATTTCTTAACTGCATGTAGTATGGCCAACATTTATTTTTCATAAATGTGTCTGAGTAATTTTTTTCCTTTAAGTTGGTTTCTTTCAAAGGAAAGGGGCCTTCCTTATTACATTAAAACTGCACCAGTTCCATGGTCTAAAGCATCACACTCTAGAATAAATGTTTTTGTAAATTTAGGTGTGACTAGGAAAAGAGTTGTACACATAGCCTCCTTAATTTTTTCAAAATATTTGGTTGTTGCTCGAGTCTAAGAAAATGCTTCCTTATTTAATAATGATGTTAGAGGTGTTTCTATTTGACCATAGTTCTTGACAAAAGTGTGTTAATACCATGCCAATCATAAGAATCCTCTAATTTTCTTCAAGGTTTTTGGGATGGGCCATTCCCTAATTGATTTAATTTTGTTTGGGCCCACTTTTACACCTTCATGAGATACAATATGACCCAAATATTCCACTTATTGAACCCCAAAGGCACACTTGGAAGGCTTTGAATAATTTTGTTTCTCTTCAAAAAGTTGTAATACTCTGTCAACATGTTGTACATGCTCCTCCCAAGGTTTGTTGTAGATTAGTATGTCATCAAAAAATACTAACACAAAATTTCTAAGGAAGGGTTTGAAAATATAATTCATTAAGCTTTGAAATTTTGAAGGTGAAATAGTAAGTCCAAATGGAATAACAAAAAACTCATAGTGCCCTTCATGTATTCTAAAGGTTGTTTTGGGAATGTCTTCCTGCCACATTCTGATTTCATGATATCTCGAATGAAGATCAAAATTAGTAAAGAAAAATTATTAATGAAATTTGTCTAATAATTCATCAATGACAAGAATAAGAAACTTATCTTTGATGGTAATTTTGTTGAGTTTTCTATAATATGGAAACATACACCATGAACCATCCTTATTAGTAACCATCACTATTGGTGAAGAGAAATAACCTAGGTTGAATGATTCCAACATCTAACATTTATTGGATCATATGCTCAATTTCACTCTTTTGTGCATATGGATACTTGTAAGACCTAATGTTGGGTGATATAATTCTTAGTTGCAAATGAATAACATGGTCATGATCTCGAGCAGGTGGAATACCCTTAGGCATCTCTCAAAATAGCTTGTAATGGTTGTTGATAACTATTTGGAGATCCAATGGAACATAGGATATAGATGTTTGAACATCTAGTGAGAACAATTGTGAAATTACACCCCAAAGTCCCTTTTTGAGTAATTTTGTCATGCTATTAGAGATTATCACCATAGAGGGTTTCCATTGGATACCTCTAAGCTCAATTTATTTCCCTTATGAGAAAAATATCATGAAAATATATTGAAAATTAAGGGCCATTGTTCCTAATGATTGTAACCATTGGACCCCTAATAAAACATCAACACCACCCACTTGGATGGAAATCATGGAACTATACAATAAATACTCCCCCATATTGAGATTAATGTTATGTCACTTCCCAGAACAATTTATGGTACCTCCATATGCAATCATTACTTGTAACTTTGGTGTTGGAAAGTCAAAGAAATTGAGATATTTTGTTAATTTGTAATTGATGAAGTTATGGGTACTACCAGAATCAATCAACATTGTTACCTTTTTATTTTTAATGTTTATTTATATCTTGAGAGTTTGTGGAGTACCGATGCCAAAAAATGCATGAAAATATATTGTTGGATTAGTTTCTTCTAGATCTATTTCTTGTAATGGTTCCATTTCTTGATCTTCTTCCTCTTCACAATCAATGTAGAATAATTTATTCTCGCTACATGTATTCCCTTTACTGTACTTTATGCCACAATTGAAACACAGTTCCTTTGATATTCTTTCATCCATTTGGTGAGGTGTCAACCTTGTTGGTTTAGGATAGGGAAAATGGTGTCGCTCTCTATATTTATCAGTGGCCACCCTTCTAGTAGACATATTTTTTTTTCCACTTTCCTTGCCATAGTGAAAGATTGCTCTAAGGATTTAGGTTCAAAGAGACACACCTCATGTTGAATGTTCTCCTTTAAAGTTCCCATAAAGAGACCTAACAAATTATTCTAAGGAATTTTCTTTACCCTGACACTAAGCTTTTGGAATTGTTGAATGTGCTCTATAATTGGACCATTTTTCCGAAGATTTATCAATTGATTAAAAAATGTATTTCACTTAATATCCCCATAATGTAATATCAATTCATCCATAAAAATGGACCAAGAGATAATAGAATTCATTTTTCTTTCACAAAGCCATTGATACCAAAAAAATTGATCATTTTCTAAATATAATGATGCAATAGGTACCGTTTGTAAACTTTGCACTTGGTGTAGATAAAAGTATTTCTCCATCTGGAATATCCATGTTATATTATCTTTACCATCAAACTTCCTCATATTGATCTTTGGAATGAAGTAGTTCCTTATTGTTGACTTCAAGCCTTGATGATGTGGATCTTGAAGTGATGAATAATTATGAAATTCAGTATTGGTGCTCTCAAATTGTGATAAAATACTCCCCATATGTGATTGAGTCTCAACACCCTTGTTCTACTTATTTTCAATTGTTCCTTGAATCTCCATATCTCTTTTAGGGATCCCCTTTAAGAACATGGCTTCTATGGATTTTTGCATTTCATTCATTTTATTTTCCATTTGGTACATATTTTCATCCATCTTATTTTCCATATGTGCACTATTTTCATTTATCTTATTTTCCATATCTTTCCTATTTTCATCCATCTTATTTTCCATATGTGCACTATTACCATTCATCTTCTTTTCCATATTATTTTCCATATTTTTCCTATTTTCATCCATCGTCTTTTTAATTTCATCTTCCATTTCCCTTTTCATGGATTCCTAAGAATTAGATAAATCCACTAGTTTCAACATACTACCACTCATTTCATCAACTTGGTTCTTTAATTGGGTTAGCCTGTTTTCAAAGTCTTCATTTTCTTTAGAAGTCATGTTTAATTTTTTATGAGGAGTACTAGTATTATTTATTGTAGAATCTTTTTCATGTGAAAAAATAATAGCTCTCTTTTTCCTCTTTATCAAAAATTTTGAATCACCAAAAATAGATCTTCCAATAAAAAGTTATGCCAATTATAAGTTATGTACCCTTAAAACCCTTAATTTGGAGTATGACTGGATGTATGACCTTTTTCCTAATATATATATGAACTTTGAACCCTTGTAAGTCAGAAATTTTGGCCTGTAGTACTATGATATGACTTCTTAAATTCTTAAAAATTCCACAGTCTGAACCTTCATTAATAAAAAGGTATAGAAAAAATACCAAAATGTCTTGTTTAAGACTAATTTTAGGATCAATAAACAACCCCAACTTCCACGAGATATATCTCACAAATTGTAATGATTCAAAATCTAAAAATTGTGTCACATGTAACTCGCTATGTCACATTAGGATTTGGAAAATTTTAGAGTTCGAAAATTCACATAAACAAATTTACAACAAAAATGTCAAGCTAACTCTTTTAAAATTGATTTCAGGATTAGTCACAAGCCTTGTATTAGATGGAATATATATCTGAAATTGTAGAGAACCATAATATGAAATTTGGACCACATGTACTAGGATAGGTCTCCTCAGTCTCCACAAAAAATGACTATCTAAAACTTCCCATAAGAAAATGTATAGCAAAAATACCAAGATGATTCGTTTAAAATTGAATTCAAGATGAGTCAAAAACCATATCTTCCATGGGATATATACCCAAAAGTATAATGAGTAAGAATCTTCAATTTTTACCACCAGTACCTTGATATGTATTCTAAGTATAATCCAATTTTTTCTATCTGAATTGGCCCATAAAAACGATTATAGAAAAATGGTTAAGATGTCTTGTTTGGAGAATAAAAACTCTAGGATCGATGCTCTTATATCAAACCTTATGATCGAATTCCTTAAAAATGATAAAAAGTCAATGAATACAGTCCACTTCGAGGGGGAAACATCCTTTTACAATATATCCAATTCAAAATACTATATGAGATGAGATAAGATGATCCTAAGACTAGGTCTCCTTGGTGTGTGTGTGTGTGTGTGTGTGTGTGTGCTAGGTCTCCTTGGTGGTGTGTGTGTGTGTGTGTGTGTGTGTGTGTGTCTATTATATATATATATATATATATATATATATATATATATATATATAGGAGATAAAGGGGTACAATTATAATGAGAGGGTGCACTGTTCTAACTGACATACAAATATAACACTAGAAATGTATTAATTCAATATCTATGGATTAATAATGGGTTCAATACTTAACATGGGGATTTGTCTAGAGATTATCATAAAATTGGGGGAACCACAAATTCTTTCTTCTCAACTTTAATCTAGAAAGAAAATAATCCTTCATCATTTTCTCAATTCAAACCCATTTATATTTGTAACTCCTCTTGAAAAATCATGGACAAGATCATAGCATTTAGAATGAAGAAGATCATGCCCAAGTTAATGTCTGAAAATGAAGGAGGATTTATGCAAGATAGGTAGCTAATTGGAAATATTGTTCTTTTGCAGGAATATATTCACTCCATAAAGGAAAATAGGGAGAAAATCAGGATCCTTAAGTAAGATATGGCCAACACCTTTGATAAGGTGAGACATGGATTTATTTTGAAAGTTATGGATAGGTTTGGATTCAAGTCTCTCTTCATTCAATGGATTTATTCTTGCATTATCACTCTCTTGATTACCTATCTTGTTAATGGTAGACCCAAATATTTATTTGAAGGGAATAAAAGTTTGAAGCAAGTATTATTTCTATGTCATCTTCTTTACATCACTATGGCACAATATTTAAACAAGAATATGGAAGAATAATGTGATAATGGGAATCTCCCAGGGATCAAGATTGTGTGGGGTGTTAAGAGTCCCAATCCCTCTCAATTTGTCGATGACACACTTTTCCTTGGTGGAGCCTCGAACATCATAGCCACCATATTCAATCAAATTATGGAATCCTTCTCAGCCCTAGTGGGGTTTCCAGTCACCAAAAATGTTAAATTTTTGGTTGGAATGTTAATAGCTAGGTAATGTGCAACATCTTTAGAATTTGCAATTTATGCTATCTAAAAATTGATCTTCTTTTAGATACCTTGGGATTTCTATAGCACTCAAAAATCAATCTTCTCAATCGTGGAAGAGTATAATAGACAAGATATACCATTGGAAGTGCTTCTATGAAAATTGGTCGTAATATACCTCTATATATACCAATGCTCAACCATGTTAACACCTATTTTTAGTATGAATCAAATCAACCTTAATATTATAAAGTTCCTTTGGCATGGCGAAAAGTATAACATCAAGAAATTTCATCTCATAAATTGGAAGATTGTCAAGCTTCCAAACGATAAATCTTGATTAGGAATAAAAGACCTGGCACTAATGAACGTGGTAATGGGAGATAAGTTATTGTTGAGGTTGCTGAAAAAAATATTAGAAAGGTGGAAGAAGGCATTGTGGAATAAATACTTTAGGG
The DNA here is from genome assembly GCA_010110895.2 of Picea sitchensis. NCBI lineage: Eukaryota > Viridiplantae > Streptophyta > Pinopsida > Pinales > Pinaceae > Picea > Picea sitchensis. Next base: position 97,178 of record SNQJ01S0007205.1, read on the forward strand.
GTGTAAGAAATAGGTGTATAGAGAGGTCAATGAACTTCTCAAAAAGGATCCAATATCCTAAAGATACTGAAAGTGGTGACTTCTTTAATAAAACCCAAGCTCACATGGATCCCTGGTAACATAAAGGAGATCTCGATTTGGAATGATAAAATTCCAGGGAAGGAATATAGTTACCAACTATGAATTAGCTCCTCTCAAAACATGGATGGATGAAGCTAATCTAAAAATGATGAATGATATTTCTCTATGGGAGGAAAACTCATGAAACTAGATGAGATGGAACTTCGAATAACCTTTGAAAACCTTGTGCCCCTTGGATTATATTTTATCATTTTCTCTAAGAAGATGTGCTCCCTTGAACTTGTGATTGCAGGGGTGTTGGCAGCGATTATATAATTATTATTTTTATAAGCTGCCTACACAGGGTCTATGAAATTTTATTACTCTTCATGAGCGTTTCCCTAAATGGCAGTTGTAAATCGTCACATTTTACCTATCATCTATTCATTCTTCATTTTCATGACTGAACGCATGAAAACTTGCAACTATCATTACTATTTTGTTTTAAAGTTTCATTGAAGGAAAATGGTTTATTTAATATGGAGTTCGATTTTCTTCTAGGAAGGTATCACCCTGTTGTGTTTTTCACCCTGTCAACTCATAAGCATGACCAAGAGATTGATAGTATTGACAAACGAAAGTCCCCACCATTTGATATTGTTTGTATTTATTTTGGTTTGATCTTTGATCACATTTCTTTCACAAAACTTTTGATTATTCATTTACCCAACTTTGTAATTGAAATATGATGTGCACACTTATGTTTTCTGAGTACTTTGGTCCTAGCATGTACTCAATACCAAGGTGGCATATGATGTACAGGTTGCCATTACTTCTTAGGATGGTCTCGGGTTTCACAAAACTCTTCGCACATGTTTTGATTAAAACTTCCTGCACATAGTTTGAGTCATTACAGCATGTATTGTTAAAGCTCGGGGCTATGTCTTTGTTTCTTTTTTGCAAACCCTACCTGTGCATTGTGTGTTAAGTACCCTTTCATTCAGTATGATTCTGGTCGTAAGGGTTGAACTGAATGGTATACAAACCCTTCTCTCATATGATAATGCCAGGGAGGATTTGGAAAGGAATGGTTGGCATATTTTCATCAAAAAGTTTCACGGTTTTAATCTTCAGGTCACCCAAGAGTTCGCCTTAACCTTTGATGGTTGTAGGGAAAAAGTCGGTGATGTGAAATTGGAAGTAACTGAAGAGTTCCTGATTCAAGCCATGATATTTCTAGTGGTTGGTTAGAAATGGTTCAAAAACGCGAAAGTGGAGGAAGTCCCTTGGACTTTACTGTTCACCTCACGAAAAATAACCAGCTGTGATAGAGGTATGCAAATTTCGTTCTTGAAAACTAGGTGGCATGATTTACTTGTTGTAGTGAAGCAATTCATCACATGTGAGGGACGATTCAGACTTGTTTTCCTATATCATTTACGCCTACTTATGAGTTTTATTGGTTTTCCGTTGAATATGCCTTATAACCTACTCAGAAGTCTATATAAAATGGGGAAAAGATTTAAGAAACAGAGGTCAGATGCAAGTCTTTTTCATCATGGCCTGATTAAAATCATCCTCATGCATCAGTTAGAGTCAAAAAATGACTATTGGGAGTCTTTCATTGCACGAAATGGTTTTGGTAACCCTGAATTGGGAGAAGTAGATAAGCCAGTCGTTGAGGAAACCCTTGTGAACCCGACAGCCTCTCTTCCACCTCCCCTGGCTTGTAATTTTTTGCCTAAAAGCGAACCTTCAAGCTACCCTAAGGTCATTCAACAGGATAGTCAATGGTCACACATCCAAAGGATTGTATTAAAACTATGAAGAAACCTACAGGAAAAAAGTTAAAAGGTAGTGTTGATGTCAGTTTCAAAAACAAAAGAGCTGGTTAGTTAATTTCTCGAACTCTTCGAAATAAAACAAACTCTCGTGTAGACCAAATCAGCATGATTGAAATAAACGAAAGATCGGACTTAGAAATTGACATATTCCTTGTAGAAGAAGACCCTGTGTCATTCGGGCTATACCCTGACCAACCCTATAACTATGTCGATAATTTGCCTCCTTGTTTGAAAGATAATCCATAGTTCCCTAGTATCCATCTCTGCAATAAATATTCTATCCATATGGAGGGTTCTTCGACCCCTAATGTTGTTCGTTCTAATGCAAAATCCTTACAGTCACAATGTGATGTGTGTCGATCGTGGATCGACAGATATTATACCGATGTCTTGTTTCTACAGTCACGGGTCAAGTCTTTAAGAGACTAGGTTGATATGTTAACAAACGAAAACAATAGGCTTGAATCCATTATCCAAGGGAAGGAGAAGCGTTTGAAAACCACAGGTCATGTGATTTTCAAAAACGTAGAGGCAACTATAGCTATCGTTAACTCCAAAGTTTCTTGATACGATTTGGTTTTATGATTAGAGGTATGATTTTGTTAGCATGATTATTGTCATTCTTAAGTTAGGATATTTGGTTTGATTGAATAAACTATTTTTATTATTAATATTAGCCTATTTTATTTATTCAATAAAATAAGATTGCATTTGCTATTATAACTAGCTACAGATTCGCAAGATTATGTAGCCAGTTAAGAAAATTCGAATTGTTTAATTTGATGACAGAAAACCTATCTGATATCTTCCTATTTTCTTTTGTTTTCACGATAATTAAGGAGTCCATGATTTCAAATATGATATGCGGCACTTTTGAGATCTCCCAACCATATCTATTATGTATTTTGAATAAATAGAATTAGACTGTTGGTAGTTTTTTTATATCTAGTGAAATCAGGGTGGTTGCATCCCACTTTATTTTTTGAAACCGATCCGATCTTATGAATAGGAAATAGTTATGTTTTATGAGACCTATATAAACATATCATTTTTTAAACATTGCATCATCTCGGCCTGGGGCAAGAGTATGGGCGTTTTTATCACAAACTTGAATGGAAAATAATCCACGTTACAACTTTCGCTTTTCTGTATGATGTTTTGATTCAGGTTATGTTTATGTTGATTTGATAATATATGGTGATTGATTTCGTCATCGTGATTTATTACCAGTTGACATGATTCATTTTTATATGTTTCCCATATCTTATGTTTCAGATACAATATATACACAATGATCATCTATCCAATTTAAATTAGGAGATTCATCTCTAATTTCTGTTGAATGTTTACATGCAAGTTCTTACAGGAAGATTTATCTCGTCGTAATTACTTGTAAATCATTAGATCACTATAACTATGTCCCTTTTATGTTCTGTTATCAAAACTCAATCTCCAGCACATTGTATCTCTTTTGTTCGGAACAAAATTACGATCTGTTGCAGGTTTACTTCCCAAATAAGGTGGCTGGATATTCCTCATTGAACAGACATTGGATGCGTTAATAGGTTAGTCTGTTATTTTATTTCGTTTGTTTGTTTATTTTAGAAGTTATATACATATGGTATGATTTCCATTACCTATAATTTTCTATTCGATTAAGTAGTTTAATATTCGATTTCATGAATGTATACATCCAAGAAAAAAAACCAAAAAAATAAATAGTATTTTCACTTTCTTTATTAATGTTGTTAAAGTAACCAATTTACATTTGATTTTTATGAGTTTAGATTAAAACTCATGCTTTGTACAGATTGTATATAAAGTTATTAAACATATTTCAGTTAAATAAATTGTATATAGATATATTTAAATGTACTTATAGATTTTAGTGATTGTTATTTATTAGGTTATTGTTTTTCCTTTAGTTATTTTTCGCTTTCTTTAGGACTTAGATCGGCCAATGGAGCCACAAAACCCGTCAGAGTGAATTAATCTAAACGGCTTGGTTTAATTAGACAACCCCAGACCATTTGACGAGCGGTCAATTTTTCCCGTCAACAAATGGAGCTAGAAGGAGAGCCTGAAAACTATTAATGGAATGAGGAGGTCACAAGACTCTTCCCCCACCTACCCGCTCACCTATAGTAACTAGAAGTAATTCATATGACAATATTGTCCCTCAAACAACAACCACATCAAACGACGATCCACAGATCAACGTTGAACTAGTAACTCCAAATCCCTCAGGTGGCGACATACAAGAAATTGTTCGTCAATCCCTCATAAGAACGCACAATGCCTTAGCCCATATCAGACAACTAGGTCGGCCTTTGAACCAACCATTAGACTTCTCTGACATCAGGGAACAACTTGGAGGCACTGATCTTACCTTAAATCCTATGGATCCATATCATACCCTCACTCCTACAACAGGAGGATCTATTATTCCACCATCACCACCCATTTCATCTCCTCCTTCTTATGGAGAAGAATCCTCAGACGAAGGAAGTTCCTCATCTCAGCCTTCGACACCACCCACACTATCTCGACCAAGATTTAGTGTCCATACCTGGACCCCATAATCCTTTACCTAAACACCCGGAGAAATGGCTCCCTAAATTTGACCCAGACTCCAAGCAGATTGTTGAAGATCATATCAAAAAATTTATGCTAGCCATTAGGCTCCATAGTGTCGAACACGAAGACGTAGTATGTAGGATTTTTCCCTACACCTTTGAAGGCAATGCCTCTACCTGGTACTTTGCCCAACAACCCCACACCATCGTGTCATGGGATAAATTTGAGTCCTGTTTCCTTAAGAAATTTGGAGATGATGAATCTCCTTAAGTTCTAGTCATGGAACTCTCTAGTTTGAATATGAACCCTAAAGAAAATATAAAAGACTTTAACCAAAGGTTCCTGACGTTAAAGAATCGAATCCCCACGGACTTGATGCCTACCGAAAATATTATCTCCGCATACTACATGAAATCCTTACACCAAAACATAGCCATTTGGGTAAAGAGGTCCAAGAAAGCCACATTGTCAGAAGCCTTCGAAGAGGCGATTCAAATCGAGAAAGATATTCATAGCTTAAAAGACAATACATGTAACGAGATAGAGACTAGTTCATCCTCCAAGAAGAAAATCGAAATCCTTCCTAGACCTCCCCAAAACAAAACTCAACCAGATAGTTCGGATCTAGAAAACTTACAGAAGGTCATTCAAAAGTTGTCTAATCAAGTTATATATTTGAAAAGTTCAGTTGAAGAAGCTTCTTCAAGCAAACGGCCCTACAAACTTCCTTTTAGAANAAATCGAAATCCTTCCTAGACCTCCCCAAAACAAAACTCAACCAGATAGTTCGGATCTAGAAAACTTACAGAAGGTCATTCAAAAGTTGTCTAATCAAGTTATATATTTGAAAAGTTCAGTTGAAGAAGCTTCTTCAAGCAAAGGGCCCTACAAACTTCCTTTTAGAAAGCCTTTTCCCACAAATCGGCCCAACACAAACTCTGAAGGCTTAAACCTAGAGAGCTTACAATTTGCTATTCAAACGATTCTAGAAGCACATGACAACTTGATTCCTCCTAAGATTCCAAAAGAAGTAGCTAAACAAGAGATAGTAGAAGAAGATGAATCCTCTCCAAATATTTTCGGACATTTTTTAGATAGAATTTTTCAAGCTAATTTCGAAACAGTGCATCGTTACAATACCAGGAGCAAGACAACAAATAAGTCTTCTTCTGAAATTGTAACTAATGTACCTCCGAAACAGTCTAAATCATTTGAGACTAAACAGAATTCAGCAAGACCAAGTTTAGATTATGATTTGATTAAAGATTTAAAAAAACTTAGGGCTAACATTTATGTTTACGAATTATTAAAATTCCATTTTCTTCTACAAAAGATGTTGTAGAATATTATAGAAAACAACAAAAACGAAAATCCAAACAGCAACAAGGTTGTTGAAAATAGCCCCAAAACTCCTCAAAAGGCCTCCACCAAAACGACATCTGAGTCTCATGATAAAAGAGACCTTCCTGTAAAAAGTGTAACAAATGTAGATAAACTAGTTTCAGGGGTTGCGATTAAAAAACAACAAACTTCTACTGTTAATACTCACAGAAATGTTCCTCCCTTTTTGTTGACTTTTGAAATTTTCAATAGGAATGTACATAACTGTATGGTATATTTAGGTGCATCATCTAACGTAATGCCTTGGTCTGTCTGTCAAAAAATTAATGTCGAAGTTCAACCGTCCAGCTTGATCGAACTAGTGTTAAAGTGATAGGTGAATTAAAAAATGTGCTTATCAGATTATAATCTAATCCCAAAGTCCATCAAGTGATTGATATCATTGTTGTAGATATTCCAGAAGTATATGGTTTGTTTTTTAGTAGAGATTGGTCAGAACAATTACATGGCTATTTTGCAACGGATTGGTCTCACTTGTGGTTGCCCGAGAATGGAAAGTCCAACAGAATCAAGATAAACCGTGAACGTTATCTTAAGTTCACAGTAACTAATTTAAATGATCCCAATGAACCATTCACTGCTTCTGCCAATTCACCTGAAATACAGGGGATGGACACTTTTTTCGGCAATTTCATGGCCGAAACTTCTACCATCATTGACCCGAAAGAGAAATATGAAATTATGATATGCACACAGTCAACAACCTTCTCTCTGTGGTCATATGCACCTGACGAAAATCAAATATGGTCTCTTTACTTCGATGGGTCAAAATCTAAGGAAGGAGTTGGTGCAGGGTGCGTGCTCATTGATCCAGCAGGTAACAAGACTTTGATTGCTTGCCGGTTAGAATTCGAATGCACAAACAATACGACCGAATATGAGGCACTCCTGCAAGGCCTCAGGAAAGCACTAGATTTGAACATTCAAAATTTGACTGTCTTTGGTGATTCAAAAATCGTGGTTAGACAGGTAAAACATTCTATCCAATATTTATCTCCGCACCTTAAAAGCTATCAGACTGAGGTATGGAATTTGATGAACAAGTTTTCTACGCTTAACATAAATTCTATTCCTAGACTAAATAATTCTGAGGCCGATTTGCTAGCTAACATCGCCTCAAAAAAATTTCCTGGAGAAGGCCTATCTCTGAATGCATTTTCTGTCGAATTGTTGTTCAGAGCATCCATCCTAAACAACATCACAAATTGGAGAGTCTTCAATGACGATCAATAGATCATCAGTTTTCTGCATATGGAAGAAACTTTCCAGGGCGTAGTGATCGACGAAGGTACCCATGACGAAAATCTTCACGACTTTACGGTAATACCAGATCCGAGATCCCTGAAATCTGCATCGGACATGGTAAACTCTATCCCGAAGTCTGTGGTTAGATTAGAAATTTTTTATGATCTTCACGATAAGTTCAGAAAATCAGTGAATTGTAAAATGAATAGTTCTTCCTTGACACATGAAAAAGTAAATTTGGGAACTAATGACAAGCCACAGTGCATCAATTTGGGGTTGGGATGTTCTAAGAAAGAAAAGGTAGCATTTATTAAGATATATAAGGAATTCAAAGATGTCTTTGCCTGGACATACGACGACCTTAAGACTTTCAATCCCAACATCATACAACACATTATTCCCATAAAACACCAGACCCAACCTTTTCAACAAAAGCTAAGAAACATACACCCAAAACTCGAACCAACAGTCAAGAAATAATTAAACAAACTCCTGAATGCTAAAATAATCTTCCCAGTAAGGCATATGCAGTGGGTCTCTAATATTGTCCCTGTGAGTAAAAAGAGTGGTGAAATCCGACTATGTGTCGATTTCCGAAATCTTAATCGAGCATCTAATAAAGACAACTACCCTGTCCCTCCCATGGAGCAGATCCTTCAACATGTATCTGGTTCTGAAATATTATCCTTGTTGGATGGTTTTTCAGGGTATAACCAAGTCCTTATGTCTCCCCCAGACCAGCTCAAAACTACTTTCCGTACCCCATGGGGCACCTACGCTTATAGAAAGATGCCATTTGGGCTCATAAACGTCGGTGCCACTTTTCAGAGAGCAATGGATATCGCTTTCTGCGGCTTAATCAATCAATTTGTAGTAGTTTACCTAGATGACATCACTGTCTTCTCAAAAAATAAAGGAGATCAGCTAGCTCATTTAAGATCTGTTCTACAACGATGTTGTAAGTACGACATTTCTTTAAATCCTAAAAAATATGTCTTCGCAGTAGAACAAGGTAAGCTCCTCGGATTCATTGTATCAAATGAAGGGATGATTATCGACCCTGAAAGGACCCAAGTCATTTCGAAATTGCCCCCTCCCTCGTCAAAAAAGTCCATGCAATCTTTCTTAGGACAGATAAATTTTGTTAGGAGATTCGTCCCCAGCTTTTCAGAAATGGTGAGACCATTACAAAACTTAATAAAAAATGGTGTACAGTACCATTGGGGACCTTTAGAAAGTTAGGCTTTTGATTCAATAAAAAAGGCCATAATAGATGCTCTCTCTAATGAGCCATGACTTTTCGCAAGACTTCACCCTCTACATGTTTGCCTCTGATCGATCTTAAGTTGCTGTCCTAACTCAAAAGAACGTTGAAAACAACGAAGTCCCAATTGCCTTTATGAGCTTAGCCTTCAACGGAATAGAACTTAATTACCAAGCAGTATATCAATAATCTTATGCTATTTTCAAAGCAGTAAAACACTTTCGATCTTTTCTGTTGAAATCTTGGATGAAAATCATTGTCCCTTACCCGCCTGTCAGAAATTTGTTAGTACAGAAAGAACTAGGCGAAAAAAGGGCAAATTGGGTCACATCCTTACAAGAATATAACATAGAAATCACCCCAGCAGAAATTGTTAGAGGCCAAGGTTTATGCAAGCTGGTTGTCGATTCAACTATAGTACAACAAAATGAAACTAATATGTTATTTCCAGATCAGCACGATCAAAATCAAATTTGTTGTGCACAAAACCTTACTAGTCCCTGGTACGACGACATCAAATTTTGTCTTCTACACGGATCAGCTCCCCGTCACCTTGACCCCCCAAAAAGGAGAGCACTAAGATTAAAATCTGCTTCTTTTCAGTTGATTAACGGTATTTTGTTTCGCCAAAATTTCGATGGAATACTTATGCGTTGTCTTGATAAAGATGAAGCAGAAAAAGTCTTATTGGAGTTACATGCAGGGGAAGCTGGTGGGCATTTTGGTGGAGACACCAGCACCCACAAAGTATTAAGAGAAGGTTATTACTAGCCTACCCTTTTTAAAGACGCTCATGCCTTATGCCGCAAGTGTGTAATTTATCAAAAGGCATCTGGACGAATACAGAAACCAACATTCCCACTGCAACCAGTTTCGGTAGACTCCCCTTTTCAGCAATGGGGCCTGGATATTATAGGACCAATCAATCTGGCATCCTAGCGGCAGCATAAATAAATTATAACAACCACAGATTATTTCACTAGGTGATCCGAGGTTGCCCCATTAAAAGCTTTAAATACCATCCAAGCAATATCCTTTTTGAATTCAAATATCATCACTCATTTTGATATTCCTGAATGCTTAGTATTTGACAATGCTTCCTATTTTTCGTCTCTTGAAATGAGTGATTTCGCTCTAGAAAAAAGAATAAAATTAAAGTACTTTGCCAGCTATTACCCCCAAGGCAATGGTTTGGCGGAATCAACTAATACAAATCTGATCAAAATCATCAAGACAGCACTCTCTGAAAACCATAAAAGTTGGCATAACGCACTATTGAACACGATCTGGGATGACAGGGTAACTCCTAAAACTGTTGTTGGTAATTCCCTACTTTTTCTCGTTTACAGTAGGGAAGTGATTCTTCCACCGCATGTCCTTCTTCCATCTCTGCAATTATCGCAGAAAGTGCAAGAAGAAGATTGTCCTCCCTTGGAGAGTCGAATTAACGCTTTGTTAAAGTTAGAGGAAGTAAGGGCTCAAGCAAAACGAAAATTGGATCAACATGAACTCATTGTTAAAAATTGGTTTGATTCCAATTCTGCCTCTGACAGAAATTTTGAGGTAGGCGACCTTGTCCTTAAGTGGGAAAAACCTCATGAGGGAAAAGGAGAGCATACTAAGTTTTAGAACTTGTGGTTGGGACCATTTTTAATTGCTGATAAACGGGGTCACAATTCTTTTCGCCTGCAAAATTTAGAGGGATAGCCAGACACCTTCCCAGTGAATGGCCAAGCTCTCAAAAAGTACTTTACCTGATGACACTCCCATACACCCTTTGTAAATACTTTCTATTTTGTTTTACTTGTTGTTTGTTTTTCTTTTCTAGTTTGTTTTGGTTCTCATTTTTTCTTATCGATCTTTCTTTTGAAACACACATGCCTGCACCATGGGCTAGCTCAGATAAAGAAAACAAAAAAACCTCCCCTCGAAAATGACTGTTGAAAGTTGTCAAAACATCAATTGTTGTATTTCTCTGAAATTGTAGCCTTGTTAAAGATGAATTTTTGTTTGAAAAGCGTTTTCTTGGTTTCAATCTGCAATTGAAAGTATTCACGACCATCTATAAAAATCCTTTTTACGCTGTCCCTGTTCTTTAAGAGAACAACTCAACGATGTCTCCCTGTTCTTGAAAATTGGTTTTATTAATAAACTATTTCTAGATCTTGATGAAGGAAAGCTCAAAAAAAATTTTAAGGTCTGTGACATATCAAGATGTGTTAAAAACCTGGAATTTTCAGTGTCACCCCGCTTTATTGAATATATTTAAAACTATAATATAAGATTTCATAGCGCTGTGGGAAGTGCTTGTAAACCCGTCGGGACACTGAACAGGTCTGTTGGAAGCAGGTAAATGCATGCATGACGTCAAGATAACTTTGTCGGGGTATTGAACAGGCCCGCTGGCAGCGAAGCAATGTCAGGTAAAAGAAAATTCTCAGATATGGATTTTGTTTTGGCCTTAAATGTCCTTCGTTCTAATCTAAAATTTCTTGACAGGATACATATATCAGAGTGGGTTAATTGACATCCCCGTCGAGGCTATGGACGCCTTCTGGTAGCAACGGCCCTATCAACAGTATTGAAGATTTTAACTTAACATCATGGCTCTCTTTTGTGAAGATTGTCACCAGTTTTCGTTTCTTTAAATATAAAGTTGTCTAAAACTGGACTGTGTTATGATTATTTGAGATGTTCAAACAACTTTTCAGTTGTTTTCGATTCGAATTTTTTCAGATTATTCTAACCTGAACTCGTTCGTGTGACAGAGATAATTGCTTCTCCCAGCATGTCGCCATTGTTGGCAGCGATTATATAATTATTATTTTTATAAGCTGCCTACACAAGGTCTATGAAATTTTATTACTCTTCATGAGCGTTTCCCTAAACGACAGTTGTAAATAATCACATTTTACCTATCATCTATTCATGCTTCATTTTCATGACTGAAAGCATGAAAACTTGCAACTATCGTTACTATTTTGTTTTAAAGTTTCAGAGAAGGAAAATGGTTTATTTAATATGGAGTTCGATTTTCTTCTAGGAAGGTATCACCCTGTTGTGTTTTTCACCCTGTCAACTCATAAGCATGACCAAGAGATTGATAGTATTGACAAACAAAAGTCCCCACCATTTGATATTGTTTGTATTGATTTTGGTTTGATCTTTGATCACATTTCTTTCACAAAACTTTTGATTATTCATTTACCCAACTTTGTAATCGAAATATGATGCGCGCACTTATGTTTTCTGAGTACTTTGGTCCTAGCATGTACTCAATACCAAGGTGGCATACGATGTACAGGTTGTCATTACTTCTTAGGATGGTCTCGGGTTTCACAAAATTCTTTGCACACGTTTTGATTAAAACTTCTTGCCCATTGTTTGAGTCATTACAACATGTATTGTTAAAGCTCGGGGTTATGGCTCTGTTTCGTTTTTGCAAACCCTACCTGTGTGTTGTGTGTTAAGTACCCTTTCATTCAGTATGGATCCGGTGGTAAGGGTTGAACCGAACGGTATACAAACCCTGCTCTCATATGATAATGCCAGGGAGGATTTGGAAAGGAATGGTTGGCATATTCTCATCAAAAAGTTTCACGGTTTTAATCTTCAGGTCGCCCAAGAGTTTGCCTTAACCTTTCATGGTTGTAGGGAAAAAGTCGGTGATGTGCAATTGGAAGTAACTGAAGAGTTCCTGAGTCAAGCCACGGGATTGCCAGCGGTTGGTCAGAAATGGTTCAAAAACGCGAAAGTGGAGGAAGTCCCTTGGACTTTACTGTTCACGTCACGAAAAATAAACAATTGTGATAGAGGCTTGCCAATTTCGTTATTGAAAACTAGGTGGCATGATTTATTTGTTGTAGTGAAGCAACTCATCACATGTGAGGGACGATTCAGACTTGTTTTCCTATATCATTTACACTTGCTTATGAGTTTTATTGGTTTTCCGTTGAATATGCCTTATTACCTACTCAGAAGTTTATATAAAATGGGGAAAAGATTTAAGAAACAGAGGTCATATTCAAGTATTTTTCATCATGGCCTGATTAAAATCATCCTCATGCATCAATTAGAGTCACAAAATGAATGTTGGGAGTTGTTCATTGCGCGAAATGGTTTTGGTAACCCTGAATTGGGAGAAGTAGATAAGCTAGTCGTTGAGGAAACCCTTGTGAACCCGACGACCTCTCTTCCACCTCCCCTGGCTTGTGATTTTTCGCCTAACAATGAACCTTCGAGCTACCCTAAGGTCATTCAACAGGACATTCAACCGATCGCACGTCCAAAGGATTGTATTAAAACTATGAAGAAACCTACAGGAAAAAAGTTAAAAGGTAGTGTTGATGTCAATTTCAAAAACAAAAGAGCTGGTCAGTTAATTTCTCAAACTCTTTGAAATAAAACAAACTCCCGTGCAGACCAGATCAGCATGATTGAAATAAACAAAATCTCAGACTCAGAAATTGACAGATTCCTTGCAGAAGAAGACCCTGTGTCATTCGGGCTATACCCTGACCAACCCTATAACTATGTCGATAATTTGCCTCCTTGTTTGAAAGATAACCCAGAGTTCCCTGGTATCCAGCTCTGCAATAAATCTGCTATCCATATGGAGGGTTCTCTGACCCCTAATGGTGTTCATTCTAATGCAAACTCCTTACAGTCACAATGTGATGTGTGTCGATCATGGATCGACAGATACTATACCGATGTCCCATTTCTACAGTCACGGGTCAAGTCTTTAAGAGACCAGGTTGATATGTTAATAAACGAAAACAATAGGCTTGAATCCATCATCCAAGGTAAGGAGAAGCATTTGAAAACCACAGGTCATGTGATTTTCAAAAACGTAGAGGCAGCTACAGCTATCGTTAACTCCAAAGTTTCTTGATATGATTTGGTTTTATGATTAGAGGTATGATTTTGTTAGCATGATTATTGTCATTCTTAAGTTAGGATATTTGGTTTGATTGAATAAACTATTTTTATTATTCAGATTAGCCTGTTTTATTTATTCAATAAAATAAGATTGCATTTGCTATTATAACTAGCTACAGAATCACAAGATTCTGTAGCCAGTTAAGAAAATTCGAATTGTTTAATTTGATGACAGAAAACCTATCTGAGATCTTCCTATTTTCTTTTGTTTTCAGGATAATTAAGGAGTCTGTGATTTCAAAGATGATATGAGGCACCTTTGAGATCTCCCAGCCATATCTATTATGTATTTTGAATAAATTGAATTAGACTATTGGTAGTTTTTTGATATCTAGTGAAATCAGGGTGGTTGCATCCCCCTTTATTTTTTGAAACCAATCTGATCTTATGAACATGGAACAGTTATGTTTCCTGAGACCTATATAAACATATCATTTTGTAAACATTGCATCATCTCGACCTAGGGAAAGAGTATGGGTGTTTTTATCGCAGACTTGAATGGAACATAATGCACGTTATAGCTTTATCTTTTCTGTATGATGTTTTGATTCAGGTTATGTTTATGTTGATTTGATAATAGATGGTGATTGATTTCGTCGTCATGATTTATTACCAGTTGACATGATTCATTTTTATATGCTGCCCATATCTTATGTTTCAGATACAATATATACACAGTGATCATCTATCCAATTTAAATTAGGAGATTCATCTCTAATTTCTGTTGAATGTTTACATGCAAGTTCTTACAGGAAGATTTATCTCGTCGTAATTACTTGTAAATCATTAGATCACTGTAACTGTGTCCCTTTTATGTTCTGTTATCAAAACTCAATCTCCAGTGCATTGTTTCGCTTTTGTTTGGAACAACATTATGATCCATTGCAGGTTTACTTCCTGGATAAGGTGGTTGGATATTCCTCATTGAATAGACATTGGATGCGTTAATAGGTTAGTCTGTTATTTTATTTCATTTGTTTGTTTATTTTAGAAGTTTTATATATATGGTATGATTTCCATTACCTATAATTTTTTGTTCGATTAAGTAGTTTAACATTCGATTTCATGAATGTATACATCCATGAAAATAAACCAAAAAATTAAATAGTATTTTCACTTTCTTTATTACTGTTGTTAAAGTAACCAATTTACATTTGATTTTTGTGAGTTTAGATTAAAACTCATGCTTTGTAAAGATTGTATATAAAGTTATTAAACATATTTCAGTTAAATAAATTGTATATATATATATATATATATATATATATATAAATGTACTTATAGATTTTAGTGATTGTTATTTATTAGGTTATTGTTTTTCCTTTAGTTATTTTTCTCTTTCTTTAGGACTTTGATCGGCCAATGGAGCCACAAAACCCGTCAGAATGAATTAATCTAAATGGCTTGGGTTAATTAGACAACCCCAGACCAGATTCACTCTTCCAGTTGGCGAGCGATGAATTTCACCCGTCAACAAAGGACTAGGGAGACTCTCTTTATTGGGTGAAATATGGATATATCTCTCCTTTTTTGCCTCTCTTCCATTGTCTTTGCAATCATATTTATGGAAATACATTTGGAACAGTGATGGGATCCCTAAAATCAATGTCTTTTGTTAGACCATGACACGTGGGAAACTTGTAACTATAGAGAATTTGAGGAAAAGAGGAATAAATGGTCCCTATAGGTGTGAATTATATGATGCAGCAAAAGAAACACCACAACATCTATTCTTGTAATGCATTATCTCTAAAGAAGTATGTATCTATGTTTTTGTTGGGATAATACATAGAGTCCATTGACCAACCTCATGGAATGAGATGTTCACTCTATGGTGCAAAAATTATCAAGGGTCATTCAAAAATAAGAACATCTTTAAAAAAGAATGGAATGAAATCCCCAAATACATTTGTTGGAAGCTTTGGCTTGCCAAAAATAAAGAAATATTCAACCATGTTTGGAAAAACCCGTAATTGTAGGAGCCAAAGCCAAATCCCTCTTAAAAGAGAATCTCAAAACCAAAGTTAAATGTCTCAGATCTATTGTAAACCTGAACAAGTTTTTAGGTGGTTAGTCCATGATTATATACCCATTGTTGTGTAATCTCATTTAAGGAATACATAAATATTGTTACAAAACACTTAGAAAGATTAAATTTCTTAATATGTAATTTTTTGAATCATTTAATTTTATGTCAAGTATTAATTTCATCATTAAAAAACCAGCATTAACTTTTACTTACCCGTATATTAATAACCCTCATAATTATAAAACTTAATATTTAACACAAAATTTAAATATCTATTTTTTATTAAAACATTTTTTTTTATAATTTTACTTACCCATATATTAATAACCTTCATAATTATAAAACTTAATATTTAACATAAAATTTGAATATTTATTTTTTATTAAAACAATTTTTTTGATAATTTTACTTACCCATATATTAATAACCCTCATAGTTATAAAACTTAATATTTAACACAAAATTTAACATAATGATCTAAATATCTAATTTTTATTAAAACAAATGTTTTTGATAATTTTGGTGCCATAAGAGTAATTTTTATTAAAACATTTTTTTTAATGATTTTGGTGCCATAACTGTAAATTATATAATGATTTAAAATATTAAAAATTAAATTTTAATTAATTTAATAAATTAAATTTTTAATATAAGATTTTTTTGTTAAAATGTGGAGATGGAAAATCCATATGGATTGCATTTGTACAACTTTCTTTTGACGAAATATTCTTTAGAGATTGTGTTGAATAAAAAGCGAAGGTGTTTCAAATGTTGGATGAAATATGTCAACATTGTTAAAAAGTAGATACTATTCAACACATCATTTGATATCATATCTACAGTTTATATGATTGGAATTTTATTTAGGATCTTTGCATTATTAAATTTTTGTTTCACAAGTACTTTACTAGAAGATCTGTCAATTTCATTGACTCAAATGCTTAACATATAAATATATTTTAATTATTTTGTAAAATATTTTGTTTTTTATTATTTTATAAAATATATATTCGAATTCTCTAATTTTACTTTTAGAAAACTATTATTGATATCTTAAATATCTCCCTTATAGTTCAAGCTCAGACTATCCATTGCTCCATTACTATAGAATGCGAGGACTCTACTCTTATGCGTTACTGAAACACGTGGTATTTTTCCTTATTTTTTGAAGAAAGTAACCTGCATCAATTCTTATGAAATTGAGCATAAAGATCCTATTCACTTTATTTCTATTTTTATATGTTTTATTTTAGAGATTGATACTCTCACATATTATTCCATTTCGATAGTTAAATATTAAAGGAATTTCTAAGCATCATATATGCTCATCTTGGAAACTTTGTCTACATAAATCATTCGTAGATTTTAAAGGTATATTAAATGGCAATGTTGTTTATCATTGTCGACATTGATGTTTAATGTGTTATTGTTGGAGTGCAGGCTAAACTTTGTTTAATAATTATAATAAATTTATATTAAAATTAAATATTAAATCAATTTTTTATTTTATTTTAGAACAAAATTAAAAAATATTTATTTACAAAAAAAATAGTAAGTATTATAAATAAAATTATGTAATATTTTAATTTTAAATTATTAATGAAGT
This sequence comes from Picea sitchensis, assembly GCA_010110895.2. Lineage (NCBI taxonomy): Eukaryota > Viridiplantae > Streptophyta > Pinopsida > Pinales > Pinaceae > Picea > Picea sitchensis. Next base: position 114,145 of record SNQJ01S0007205.1, read on the forward strand.
CAAATATTAAAATGATGTCTGATTCTATTGAAACTATTATAATATGGAGAAAAATAAAATAAAAATACTTTATCAAATAATTGTATATTGTAATTAAAATAATTGTGGTAAGTGATAATGGTGAACCTTTCAATGCATATCAATGTAAATGTTTTATGAACATTAAGTTGATTATTTATATATTTATATTTAAAATATAAAAGTAAAAGATTCTTTAACATATTGTTAAAGATGATAATTATTATAATTTAATAAATATTTTTGATGTAATATTAGAGATAATATAAATTTAAATATTTTTGTTTATTTTGTAAACATAATGGAGTAATACCATTTAAAATCGCTTGATTACTATATTATATATGTAGATATATGTTTAGTAACATTGAAGATAAAAATATTAAAAAGGTTTGATACTTTAGTAATGCTCGGAATAGTATATATATATAATTTAGGATAGAACCAAACAATTATATAAAATTTATAATATTGAAGTTTTTTTTTTAAAATATGTTATAGATAATATTGTTTTTTTTTAATTGTNNNTATATATATATATATATATATATATATATATATATAAGATAGAAACAAATAATTCTATACAATTTATGATAGTGAAGTTTTTTTAAAATTTGTGGTAGTGCAGTTTTTTTTATATATTATAGATATCATTGTTCTTTAATTACATATGTTTCAAGATTCTAATTTGATTAGTTTGATGAAAGTTTCACAATATCTTATTAAACTTTTGATTATATTAAATTTTTTATTTCTTTTTATTTGATTAAAACTTGTGAATAAAGTAGATGCACTATCCGAAAATATATAAGAAATAATTATGAAACAAATTATAATTAAAAAGATAACAAATTGCAACTAAAAAATTATAACATCTCATTAAACTTTTGATTACATTAAATTTTTTATTTCTTTTGATTTGATTAAAACTTGTGAATAAAGTAGATGCACTATCCGAAAATATATAAGAAATTATTATGGAACAAGTTATAATTAAAAAGACAACAAATTGTCACTAAAAAATTATAACATCTCATTAAACTTTTAATTACATTAAATTTTTTATTTCTTTTAATTTGATTAAAACTTGTGAATAAAGTAGATGCACTATTCAAAAATATATAAGAAATTATTATGGAACAAGTTATAATTAAAAAGATAACAAATTGACACTAAAAAATTATAACTGAAAACAAAATGAAATCCAAATTTTAATTTTAAGTTAATATATTTACAAATGAAATAACATAATCTTTTAATATTAAAATATAAAATGTTATGTTATGATTATTGAAATGTAAAGTGTTATTTTATGTAGGTTTTTATTAAGGAAGGTAGAGGAATATTTAGATAAAAAGGAAATAGCTTTATTATATATGATTGTTTTAAGAGTGATTATGATTTATTTAAATATTAATAATGTATGTAAATATTAATGGTGTAGATGTAAAAGAAAAATAGATTTTGTCTTCATTAAAATAGATTTTTTAACTATTTAAATATTAATGTGAAGATGTAAAAAAAATTGTTTTTTTTTTTCAATAAAATAGATTTTTTTTAACTATAAAAATTGTTTATTCAAATAATTTAATGGAGTATAAATTTTGGAATTTAATTAATTTATATCCGTAATCAAAATTTGGACAAATACATTACATCGCGAAATTCAAGTGTAGACAGATGAAACAAGGCAATTTGTCGACCAGCGAACTTATGAGGTAAAATAATGAGATACTTTATCTCTCCATTATATTTGTCGACCTGATTTATTATGATTTCTACTCCCTTTGGCGTGATACCTACGCTGATAAAAAGGAGTTGAGCAGATTCTCTTGTTTAATTATGAATGTCAAAGACGGTCATCCATTGCTATGTAAACCTAGATTGCTATGTAATGGGACAATACTAAATAGTATTCGGTGAGGATAGTATTCAGTTGGAAATATAATGTACAGAAACGTAGTATCTACAGGCATGGAACCTATAAATGAACACACAAATATTAACATTAGTGTTAAAGATGGTTATCATGTAAATATTGGTTGTATTAAGAAAATAGTGATTAAGTGAGGGTTAATAAGTGAATCATTGGTTTACTACTTTTTCATCATGTACATTGTATATTTGAGAGTAACTATATTGTGGATTATCTATTTAGACAAGATAGACTATACATTAAAAAAATATTTAAAAAAAAGAGTGAATTATAGGCAATCTCATCTGAAAGCAGCAATGAATTATAGAATATTTAATCTGAAAGCAATTCAGATCCAAAACTTATAATTCAGCATCCCAACATTCAATACAGCTTAACAAACTAAATATAACTAGCCATAAAAAAAAATACAATACACATAATAAAAATACCATCCACGTTCATTGCACTTATAACTTTTAAGTGGACGAACAAACATTACCAGCCTACCTGGATGTAGGGTTTCGAATCTCAATTGCAACGTAAACATTGAGTGGTACGTACAGAGTAATAGCACAATGAAGTTAAAAAGTGGAATTTGGTGAGTACAGCATACAGTTACAATACAATGTACATAAACGTAGCATCCACATGCATTGAACCTCTAAATAGACGAACATTTCCAACATTCTTGGAAGTGAGGTTACCAACTTTCGTTGAAACGCCATAAACCGACAGAGAAGTTTGCCATTGGGATTGGGTATAATCATGAAATTCCAACATTGGGAGGAATGGTTGGGGTTTTGGAAGGCATCAGGGCAACCAGAGAGAAGAAACGATGATGAGGACGTGTGGGTCAAGGATGGATCCGTCGATGTGAAAAGAAGGCCTGTTCTCAGAACAAAAACTGGTGGATGGAAGGCTTCTTTTTTCATCCTAGGTAACTCTTTCTATTATAATAAATACTGTTATTATCTCTCTGCTCAGAATGTAGGTTTAACAAGCATTCTATATCTAATTATAGTGTGCATTTGTGCAGTAGTTGAATTCAGCGAAAGGCTCGCGTACTTTTCGATTTCAACAAACTTGATCACCTATCTAACAACTGTCTTGCACGAAGGGCTTGCAACTTCCGCTAAAAATGTCAGCTACTGGATGGGTGTCACATGCGTTACGCCTCTTATAGGGGGCTTTATAGCAGATGTTTACTGTGGACGCTACTGGATGGTCCTCATCTCCTTGATAATATATGTCTTGGTGAGACTCCAAGAGTTTTAAATCTATGCCAGCTATATTACAGTTTTTCTGATTATGCACTGCATTTCATTCTGATTTATGTTGTATAAATTAATGTTTCAGGGATTACTCTTGTTGACGCT
>SNQJ01S0007205.1:122304-132825 GCA_010110895.2 Picea sitchensis
GATTGATATGTTTCTTCAACATTTTCGTCGAAGATGGGGTACGCAATGTAAATGTCATATTCGATTGATATGTTTCTTCAACATTTTCTTAGAATACGGAGGGCACAAGCAATCTTAATGTTCTACTTTTGACGGAGGGCACAAGCAATCTTAATGTTTCTTCAACATTTTCTTAGAATACGGAGGGCACAAGCAATCTTAATATTTTTTTTTATCAATTTTATCTCAAATTTGGTCAAAAAGTTGTTAAAATTATAGATGGACGGTAGAATCTAAGTGTTTGAAAATTTTCAAAATATTCATTTGTACAATTTAAACAAAAAATTATATTCAATTATAATTACCAAAAAACCAAAAATAATAATTAAAAAAGAAAACATAAAATAATAATTAAAAAAACAGAAGATTAAACTTTTAGAAGAGGGGGTTTAGTAAATATGAGCGTTCCAATCGCAACAACCTTGCAAGGAGATTAAACTAACAAATTGATTAATAATCTTTATATTAACAAGTTCAGAAATGATGCATATACTGCCTCGAGATGTGACTCTTGAAGTTCGCGGCACACGTGGAATCGATTGAAGTGTATTGATTCTCGGATCTCGAGCGCGCAGACTTACTCAGCACGACGTAGTTACAAAGACTCTGCACTTTAATACTTCGTCCCTTAGCTCTCAAAGCTTATTGCGCAGTTTCAAAACTGCTTTGTGCACTGGGCGTTGTTATGACAACACTAACAAAGTAATTTTTGAATTATTGTACTGCTCTTAGCACATAAATTCACATATATATTTTTATATTTTTAGTCCAATTCAAGAACATATAAGCTTACTTAAGCTTGTGCAGATACAAAGAGAAAGTATTTTCAAAGTAAATCATTAATGTGCACAACTCATAAATATATCAACACACAAATACTATGTAAACTTTCAGAAACAAAGCTTGTGCCCTCAGACTTCATGTAGAAGTTAATCGACTCAAACATTTAAGACAACAATGAATTTGAGTGACTCTATCTGAATAATAGAGTTCGAGAAAGATTAAAGATCAGTTCATTAATAACACTCCTACTTGTCGTGATTGAAAAAGTTGGCGTAAACTTAAAACTCACGACTTATAATTAATATCTACAACACTCCCCCTTAATTATAAGTAGGTGGGAATCACGAGACACAAATTTTTCATCGGAAACTTAAGTTGAGAGGAATTGTCAAATATCTGCGACTGCGCAGACTACTAGAAAATTGAGTATATACTGAAATGCATCTCTTGCCAAAGCTTTTGTAAATATATCTGCAATTTGTTCTTTAGACCTGCAAAATTCTAAGCAAATTTCTTTGTTATTACCAATTCTCTGATAAAATGATACCTTGTATCAATGTGCTTGGTTTTCTTGTGAAATGCATGATTCTTGGACAGTGCGATGGCATAGTTGTTATCACAAAATATTGTAGTTGGTTCCTATTGTTCCTACAACAAATCCTTTAATATTCTTCTCATCCAAACAACTTGACAAGCTGCACTTGTAGCTACAACATACTCAGCTTCAGTTGAAGAAAGAGTCACAATGGGTTGCTTCCTTGAATCCCATGACACTATACCTATTCGAAAATGAAATGTGTACCCAGAGGTACTTTTCCTATCATCTATGCTACCTCTATAATCACTGTCAATGTATCCAATAAGTCTGAAATCTTCTGAAGTAGAATATTTAATGCCAAAGTCTTTTGTTCCATTCACATATCTCAGAATTATTTTACCTACCTTCCAATGGGATTCTTTTGGAGTTTTCATGAACCTTGAGATTTGGCTCACTCCATACATAATATCAGGCCTTGTTGTTGTGAAATACATAAGGCTACCTACCAACCTTTTAAATAGAGTGGGATCCACTTTAGATCCTTTATCTTTCTTGCTTAGCTTCAATCTAGATATGACTGATGTCGGGGTTGCTTTGGAGTTTATCATGTTGAATATTTTCAATATTTCATATGCATATTTATATTGTGAAATAAATATACCCACTTTGGACTAGTGAACTTCAATGCCCAGAAAATATCTCATAATCCCCAAATCATTCATTTCAAACTCATCTTTGTGACTGACTTAAATTCTTCTATGCCAAAGTCACGTGCAAAAATCAAATCATCTGCATATAAGAAAACAATCAACATATTACCTTGTTGATTTGCTTTGATGTATAGTGTTGTCTCACAATAAATTCTTTGAAATCCATTCTTACTGAGATATGAATCTATGCGACTGTACCAAGTTCTGGGAGCTTGCTTTAATCCATACAGTGTCTTCTTTAATATGTATACTTTGTTTTCTTGTCCCAGAATCTCATATCCTTGTGGTTGTTCCACATATACTTCTTCCTCTAATTGACCATTCAAAAATGTTGAATTTACATCCATTTGATAAACAAACCACTTATTATGTGCATCAAAAGCCAACACAGTTCTGATTGTGTCCATCAGCGCAACTAGTGCAAATGTTTCATTGAAATATATTCTAGGTTGTTGTGTGAAACCTCTTGCGACTAACCTCTCCTTGTGCTTCTGCACATTTCCATTTGCATTGTGCTTAGTTTTATAAATCCACTTAACACTTATCACGTCCTTGTCCTTAGGTACATCTACCAATTTCCATGTTTGATTGTTCTCTATGCATTCAATTTATTCATCCATGGCTTGTGCCCATATATCATCCTTGACAACTTCTTCAAAAGTTAATGGATCATCTATTTGTGAAAAAAGAGCAAATACTGAGAATGAACTTTTTGTATCAACATTGTAGATGTCACACAAACTTCTTTTCTTCCTTGGTACCAAACTTGCTAATGTTGGATCTAGAGATGTAGAACTGTTTGGATTGTTTGGTGGAGTTTGTTGAGATCTTGGTGTGGACTGTGCACCTGTAGATCTCACTAGTGTGAATATTGGAGTAGTTTGAGCTGCGCTTTGTGTCGCAGTTCGAGGAGTGGAAGGAACTGTGCTTTGAATTATGATTGGTGTTTGAACCACTTCATCCTCCATGTCATCATGCCCGATAACATCAAGAATTTTAACTGTCCTTTCTATGTTTCCATTCCATGCTTCAATCTCCACAATTTGAACACTGYGGTTGATTATAACTTTTCTTGCAATAGTATCATACCATTTGTATGCTTTTGTATCTTTAGAGTACCCAACAAATATACATTGTTTTCCTTTGTTATCTAACTTATTTCTCAACTAATCTGGAACATGTGCGTATGTGACACAACCAAAAACTTTCAAGTGAACAACATTATGCTTCATACATATCCATGCTTCTTGATGAACTTTGTTTTTCACACTCTTTGTCAAACACATGTTGATGATGTACACCACAATTTCTACTACCTCAGCCCAATAATCATTTGACAAATGTTTTGCTATTAACATACTGTGTGCCATCTCCATGATGGTGTGATTCTTCCTTTCTGTGACACCATTCTGATGTGGTGTATATCGCGAAGTAAATTGCTTGTGAATGCGAAGTAAATTCCTTTCTGAACTTTACAAAAGTTCAAAAAATATCTTGAAACATATTCACCACCTTTGTCAATTCTTAGAACCTTGGTACATAATAACCACTTTGTTTCTCCTCAAGTGACTTGAACGACTAAAAACAACCAAATGCATCATATTTATGTTTTAGGAAATAAATTCACGTTTTTCTTGTGAAATCATCAATAAATGTAAGAAAATAGGTGTTGCCTCCTATATACGGTGTTTCCATTGGTCCATAGATATCTGAATGTACAATTTCCAGTGTATCTTTTTCTCTATATGACTTTCCAACTGGAAATGACTCTCTATGCTTGTTTCCAAAGATGCAACCTTTACATATTCTTTCTGGTTTTTCAATTAATGGAAGACCTTTCACCATATCCTTTGTATGTAGCAGCTTTAGACCTCCAAAATTTAAATGTCCAAATATGAAATTCCACAACCAGGATTCATCCTACACTTCAGATTTAAATGTTTCCTGCAATTATGTGCCACTATATTCTTCTTTCTTGAAACTTCACGCACTACCTTTTACTTCCTTGGAGCAGTGCACACTTACTTCTTCTCTTTCTTCTTTGAATGTAGTGCCAAAGTGCACATCTCTTGCTTCATAGACAACTTGCATTATTTTTCTCTTCATGGATGGATTCAATGTCAATGGAAACATTATATTGCTTGTCAAATAGATTCTTGTAATAAGCGAGTTGCTTGGATGTCTGTCCAAAATCACACAACGATTATCTTCCATGTAGATTCTATACCCTTTTTGTAACAGTTTTCCTGTGCTCATCAAATTATGTTTTAGGCCAAAAACATAATATACATTAGGCATAAAAAAATTCTCCCCCTGTTTAGTTAAAATGTTAATACTTCCTTTACCCAAGACAGTGACTTGGATATTGGTTCCAAGCGTAACTTTATTTTGGAATGACTTATCGAAACTACAAAACAATTCTAAGTTTCCGGTCATGTGATTATTGTAGTTTGAATCTAAATACCATATGTCACATGGAATTTCTTGAGAAACATTGCATTCAACTAGGGAAATTATAGGCATCTCTTCAACGTGCACCATAAACATAGGGATGGTGGGAGTATTTGTGATGTTTGACTGATATTGACCTTGATTGTTCTGATTATACAGTCTCTTACTGCATTCATATGCATAATGTCCATACTTTTTACAGTAATGGCACTGAATCTTTGATTTATCAAATCTCTGAGCACTTGGCTGAACGATATTTTGATTTTGACCTCTACCACTAGTATTTGCAGGACTGCTACTGCATCCTCCTCTAGAAGAACTCCTTCCTCTGCCTCTAGGGTTAGATCTCCCCATTCCTCTTTCATGAATTATAGATGACTATGTGGAAAATGCATTTTCTAATGACATATTTGATCTATTTAATTTGTGTTCATGATTAAGGAGGGAGGCTTGCATCTCATCTAGACTAAACTGACTCAGGTTTTTGTTCTCTTCCAAAGTCACAACACGAGAATCAAATTTAGGAGGGAGACTCCAAAGTACCTTCTCAACAACCTTCTTATCCTCTATGGTTTCTCCATGAGACTTAATTTGATTTATCAGGCCAATAACATGGGTGTAAAAGGATCCTACTGAATCTGTGTCTTTCATTGACATAGTTTCAAAACATCTTCTAAGGATTTGTAATTTTGAACTCTTGACTTTGTCCATACCTTGATAAGAAGTTTTTAATATGTCCCATGCTTCCTTGGATTGCTTTTCTGATGCTACTCTTGGGATTATGCTCTCATTCATGTCTTGATGTATGTAAAACATTGCTTTTCCATCTGTTTTTTTTTTTTTATCTTTTAAGGAATCCTTATTAGCTTGTGTGAGAGAATTGTATGCTTCCTGATCCACTGGTTCCACATATGCATTTTCAACTATCTCCCACACATCTTGACCCCGAAATAATTCCTTCATGGTCAAGGAACATAACTCATAATTTTTATCTGTAAAAGTGGGAGGTTGCAGATTTGAAGTAGAAGCTATGAGTTAAAATTTCAAAAGTCGCCTTACAACAGAGTTGTCGCTCTTTAAAACTGCTCTTGAAACATACTCTGATAAAACTTCTTTGATACCAAATCTCGGATCTTGAGCGCGCAGACATACTCAGTACGACGCAGTTACAAAGACTGTGCAGTTCAATACTTCGTCATTGATCTCTCAGAGCTTACTATGCATTTTCAAAACTGCGATGTGGACTACACGATGTTATGATAACACTAACCAAGTAATTTCTGAAATATTGTGCTACTCTTAGCACATAAACTCACATATATATTTTCAGTGCAAATTCCAGAACATATAAGCCTACTTAAGCTTGTGAAAATATAGAGAGAAAGTATTTTTCAAAGAATTTGCTTACAACATAACTAAGAACTTAAAATCATTCATGTGCACAACTCATAAATATACTAACACACAAATACTTAATGTATTACCAACTTGTATGATGTGCGTTGTTTACAAAATACTATACTATGAAGAGCTTTGGTTCCAACAATTTCTATAGACTTTCAGAAACAGAGCTTGTGCTCTCAGACTTCTCCAACTCCCTTCACATATGTTGTTTCTCTATGTATCAACTATATTCTATATCGACTCTTTATATACTCGGAAATATAAAGACTGATACTGAGACTTCTTGTAGAAGCTAACCGACTCAAAAATTTAAGACGAAAATGAATTCGACTGACTCTATCTGAATCACAGAGCCCGAGAAAGATTAAATATCGGCTCATTAATAACACTCCTTCTTTTCGTGACTGACAAAGTTGGCATAAACGTAAAACTCACAACTTATTATTAATATCTCCAACATTGCTATGATTGAAATTCATAGATTATATTGGGTCTAATTTTAGCATTCTTCAATATATATGGGTGGGGTATGTTACATGCATAATCCAAATTTATCCATGTTCAATAATTAATACAAGTGTTAAAGAAGTCATAAATATGAATGCACAATCCAAATGTATCCATGTTCAATAATTAATACACGTGTTAAAACAATCATATATATGTATATAAGAATGTATTCCTTGCTATTGAAGGAGAAATTAAAATATTGTATGCGCACTTCTATCTCATCAGAGTCTCGATGAATAAACTATCTAACAAAAGTCTTATCCGATACAATAAACTATGATAAATACCGGGTTAAACACTTTGTGCATTTGTTCTTTCAACTTGAATGGTTATTCTTCTCCAAATCTTAATTTTTCGTTTCGTTATTTTCAATGATGTCTTAGTTTTTTTTGTGTGTATTTCTATAAAGCATATAGTTGAATAGTTGGCATTATTGTTCTTGGAAGGAATTCTCCTATCAAATATGGGGATTATCTAGCCCAACGAGTATAGGACCTTCTTTTTCTTTCAAATAGTTTGTTCATTTCAACATAGAATATGAGATAAAATGGAGAGCACATGGAGAAAGGAAAAACCATGGTTTTGGTGCATCAATTTACAATCATTTATAACCCATTTGAATAAACATAGTTTGATCCTTATATGTTGAACTTTGGAACTGATTTTTTTGTCTAAGAGATAGTGGTGGAATTCATATACAAGTATTGCTATTATGTTTCATTGTTCAATTTTTGAGATGCATAATGTTCGCCAAATTCCTTTGTTCATAAATAACCATCCATGTTTGTCAATACCTAATCAAAAGTAATTTATTAAAGACGTAATACTCTAAATTTTCCTCCAATGCACAAGCCGATGAAGGCGGACCACTACATTTCAGTTTTTTTCTTGAAATTAAAACAAAGGCAACACTATATTAATTTAGAGTAAGATTCAAACAACAGACAAATGATTGTCAAATGGAATAGATGCTGGCATTTAAAAATATAAAGTTTAGATTCGACTACAAAGCATATTAATAGTGGGTCAATCGGGATAGAATAAAAACACAAAGGGGATTGTCATGTATGTAATTTTACATTAAAATATATTAGAGTCTAGAGAAGAGCATTTATTTTTATTATTATTATTATTATTATTATTATTATTATTATACAGTAGAGTTGTTTTAATTAAAAAAATAAATAAAAATAAGTAAATTTAAAATAAATGAATAAAATAAATTAACATGAACTTATATTTAACTTTATATTTTTAATGTTTACATACATAATTCTATAATGGAAAATTATTTATATTTAACTTTACATTTTTAATGTTTGCATGGAGAATCCTCTAGTTGAATTTGTTTTCCAAAGGTAGATTTGTTGACAAATGGATTTTGTTTAATGTTCGCGTTATGTTTTGAAATGTTTATAGATGTGAAATTAAAATATATTTACGAAGATTTTGGAAATTCCTACCAAATAAATGGGTCATTTGGTTTCAATAATATTATGTAAACTTGTTGCACATTTTCTATTAATTTGGGTTTCCAGAAAGTGTATTTCTTATTTTTTGAAAACTTAGCATTAGCTATTAGTATGCTAGGATATTCCAACTAGATATTTGTATCTTCGGCCCTTGAACCTTCATCAACCTCTTGCAGTCGTACATTGAAATTAAAATTTAACCCCATCCATTTTAATTTCACCTCTCCCCTCTTAGACCATAATATAACCATCAAATAAATAAGAATAAACATCACATATCACATTTGATGTCCCAATATTCATTCTCAATCATTAATTCATGTGTTCATCATTAAGGAGGCACAATTTACATGGGAGGAATCGAGACCAAGATATGGAGAATCTATAGGCATCTAGTCCAAGTGAAGCCATAAGCTTGATATCTTCATGTTTTTATGTGAAGACAATATATCAGATAAATGTGAGTACCCCTATTGTTTGTGAATACCATATACATTGAGGAATAATTGACCCTTACCAGATATCTCTAATAATGGTAGACTTCCATGTTGTCGTTGATACCGTCATCTATTCTCCCTATCCTTGATCACAAAATATGTCAAAGCTCTTTTCCCTATCCACATTTCCTATATGTTCAATATGCCAAGAACTAGAAGAGACTAATAGCAAGCTGGGAGATATTTGACACATACTAGGAATATGTTTAAGGTTTCATGTGTGCTAGGACCCCTGCCATATTCTCTGAATGCTCCTTCATACTAGGTTTATGAACCATAACCTGGATTGTTTGTAAATAATATATTCCCCTGCAAGTATATATAAAATATCATGAAAACCATTTGTATGTATGATAAGCTAAATATGGATTATAGAAATTCCCAATGTCAGTAAAATAGATTAATCATCTTCTGCCAACTTAGACTAACTTAGACTTGAATTTATATCACAAAAAAATTCTTAAATGACATGCTACTACTATCGATACTATCCATTCACACTAGTGGAAAAACAAGTAAATCCAAGACAAGGAAAGCAGATAAACCATTGGAAAACATTAAAATTAATTTAAAAAAAAAAAAAAAAAACAACAAAAACTAGGTGTTCCTTAAATATTCAAACATCACACATTTATAAACTTATCTGAAATATAAAATGCCCACCTCGAAAGCTCTCTAGTTATATTAAGCAATACCAACTGGTTTCTAAATTAATATCAAACATAATTGATCTTGACCTTGTCCTTGAAGAGGTTTTCGTTCATTATGTCCTCCAACGACCATCTTAGAACCATATTCTCCATTTTATCAACCACCATATTGTATATGTCCCTCTCTTCTTTGTTTTATTCTCTTTCCATGGATTTTTCTCCATACCCAGTTGATGTCATACTGCAAAACACTTATCGAACACCCGACCACTTGCTTACTCTCAAACAATAACCAACAACAGTAATAGTAAAACTATAACAAACAACCAGATGAAAGTTCATTATATTATGCAGTGCACAAACAACCAGATGGCAGTTCAATATATTATATAGTGTAATTGAAATGATCTGCGTACCACCATCGAAATTGTCCCTCTGATAACAAAAAATAGTATAATATAGGAAATGTTTAGTATTTATGAAGGATTCACAATGAATTTACTATCGACTTCCTGCATAGAAAGAAGAAGAAATTTACAGCATGCAAAAAAAAATAGGTTTCCACCTTTGGGTTGTAGCGTTGAGAATATTAGTCTAGCACGTACCACTATTTCATACAAAGAGTGTATTAATATTGAGATGATGTTTTCCAGGGAGAGGTAGCATTGATGTGAGTGTTAAACTCTCTCTAGGATTAATAAAATAATATATAGGGAATGTTGAGTATTTATGAAGGATTCACATTGAATTTACTATATTCCTACACAAAAAGTAGATAAATTTTACATTATGCAAATGAATTTAGGCCGCCACTGTTTCATACAATGTATTAATATCGAGGTGAAGGATTCAAACACCACACAAAAGATCTAATGAAACAAATTACACCCATCTCCCAGTTATTGTTGTTGAGTTTGATACCCCAATTTGGGAGTGCATAATGTTTTGGAGAAAAAGGAAAGCTCAACAAATGTCTTTGTACAGTCAACATTTCCAATTTGTTGGTGCAAAATTTCAATTTTGGTGCAATCTTATAGTACCTCCAATTGGATTGGATTTAATGATTGGAGTTATCGATCATGACAATGAGGAAATACTCGACACTAGTGTTATAGAAGCGGAATTGGCTATATGAATGTTTCCCTCATGCGAATTTGGACTTTGCACCACTAATAAGTGGCCACTCTGTCATCTTACTCGAGAATGGGTTTTCGTGTCTATATATTGTAGGCTTGATTCATCCATGTTTATAACATTAACCATTTTCGGTTACGACTGAAAATGAAGAAAGATTTCGATTAAGAAAACATAGAACTTTTATATTATGGAGATGAATGTAGGCCGCCACCGTTTCATATAGTGTAGTGTCATATCTATGACTGCAGTGATAGGCTCATCTTCGGTGCATGAAACTATACTGTCATATCATGTCATCACTAGTACATATGGGAAGATTATTCCACAAAA
>SNQJ01S0007205.1:157407-218787 GCA_010110895.2 Picea sitchensis
ATATCTCAATTAAAACCATTCATTCAAGGGAATGTATTTTATCGTCCCCTTCATCCCAAGGTGCCTTGGGTTTCCCTTTTGGTCCACTAAGAAAGACCCCTAATAAGTCTCAAAACCCCCTATCATAAGCCCTTCTCACATAAGAAACCCTTTGAAGGGTCAATCACACATGAAAATATTGAGTATGGGTCAATCACGAATCCCAACATCCAGCTTCTCATGTAGATTTTTTTTCTAAACCTATAAGAAGCGTGGCAATATCGACGATAGTTCATCGCAAGGTAATGAATGCATTTTATTAAGCATGGAAATATTGACGAGCGTTCGTTGCAAGGAAATGATCAGGTTTTATTAAGCGTGGCAATATCAACGAAAGTTCATCGCACTTTGCCATGGTTTTGCGTCACACATATAGCATTTGCGTCATAAATTTTTTCTTTGCCAAACATTTTCGTCGCTATTTCCATGTTTTTTTGTCGCAACATTCCACAGTTATATTTCTCACGTATGGCATCTGCGTCATAATCTGTTGGTAAGTTTTTTACTTTAGCACGGTTTTTCGTCTCTATTGTGACGAAGTTTTGTCTCTATTGCCATGCTTTATAAGGTAAACCTATATGAGTATGATGACATGTGGAGGGATTATTTCGTCGTTGTTGCCATTAATAATTGGTTCGTCATTATAGCGACGAAAAAAGTTCCACGAAAAATATTCTTTGCTTTCGTGGAAAGTGTGACAGATATGTGTGGCAATAGCAACGAAAAACCGTGGCAAATTTGGTCATATGTAGTAGTACCTCAATGGTGAGTTGTGAAGCTCAGACTGTAAAATTGAACTATCTCTATTGATATTACTGAGGAATGCACCGCCACTTACCAAAAAAAAATTATTACCATCACATTGGGAGATGCGAAGGAAACAATAGGACTTATAATTATCTGGCCAATAATAGAGCAGATAAATGATATTAAAAATTAAATTTAAATCAAACTTTTTTCAGACTTTGGTTAAATGGATGCATAAGGGTAAGTCAAAGTGAAAGTAATATATAGTTAACACTCGAACAATCGCTATAGACTATCGGAGGCAATATAATAAGGTCAAAGTACTTTTTGTCATAATTATATATTCTCACGTCATTCACTATGTATATGACACTTTAACTTTATAAATGACGATATGGATTCTCAAAAACTATTGATATAGTATTAAAAAATAAAATTTGATAAAGGAATTGATGGGTTAATAGAGGATTGTGATAATGGGTTTTAATATTTCTCATAAATTTGATCATAAAATAATCTAATTTTAAGGTTACGGTTAAATAAGAAACCAAATTGGTGTATGAGATCCTCTTGTTTATAGAACAAGGGACCTACTTTACGCAACTATTTGACTACTAAAGTGTACATACCGTACTTCGTGTGGATACATTTGATCACATGTTAATGGTCTCTCACACTATGATATTATTGGGAAATTATGGTTAAATTTTGAAGTGGAATTTTTTTAAAGTAAATTTTTAATTTAAAAGGTTATTTATGTGGAGGTTAATAAGGCCACATAGAAAGATCATTTATTTTTTCATTTTATTAGTTATTATAAAAGAATAAGTGATCCTTTATCATAAAAGAAATAATTTTCAAAAGTAATCCTTTATTAGAAAAGAAGAAAACAAGAAGTATTAGAGTTTTATCAAAAAATAAATATTTTTCCTTCCTTAATGGTTTTAGTGGCTATAACGATATCCAAATTTCTCTAAAGTACCAAGATAAGACAACAATTAAATATCCATGTGGTACCTTTTCCTATAGGGTTATACTCTTTGGCTAAGATAAGACAACAATTAACAACTATCAATGTGGTACCTTTGCCTATATGGTTATACTCTTTTGCTTATATAATGCCCTTGCCACATTCCAAAGAGATGTCCTTAACATCATTTTAGAATTATTTCATCACTTTGTATATGTATACATGGATGACTTCATTGTTTATGGTGATTTTTATGTAGAAGTGTTAGTTAATCTGGAAAGTGTTCTACAACATTGTCTTGATATGAACCTATCACTTAGGCATGAAAAATGTTTTATGTTGATGAATAAGGGAATAGTGATATAAATTGCATCTCATCTCCCAACATTAAAATTGACCATGAAAAAATTTATGTTATACAAAATTTACCTATCTCTCAGAAGCCACACGATGTTTGCAACTTTCTCGAGCATGCATGTTATTATAGAAGATTCAAATCTAATTTTAGCAAACTAGTAGCACTTCTCTTTTTCCTTCTCAGTAAGGATACACATTCAACTCTAATTTTATCAAACTAGTAGAACTTATCTTTGTCCTTCTTAGTAAGGATACAAATTTTGTATCGACTGTAGAATGCTAAAAAAGAGTTGTTGAAACTTTGAAAGAAAATTTTATCTCATCTCTTGTGATAAAAGGAACTAACTAGATTCTTCCTTTCCACATTTTCATAGATGATTCATAACAAGCCTTAGGTGTTATCTTGGTAAAACATGAAGATTTTGAAAAGTAAGTTAAATTACACTATCACTAAAAAAGAATGTCTAGAACACATATATGTCATTAATAAATCATGAAACTAAATCACTAAATACCCTATTCTTGTTCATACAAATCATTCTATTGTTAGATATTTAATAATAAACATGTTTTTAGTGGTCAAGTTGTTATATGGTTACTTTTATTGCAAGAGTTTAATCTAATTATACTTGATAAGCTTGGTAGAGAAAATGTGGCTGTAGATTTCTTGTCTTGGTTGGAAAAAATCCCCAAAGGTCTTATAAAATACATTTTTTCTTTGATGAACACTTGTTTTTTATTTCCTTAAACCCCCCATGGTTTTCTAACATTCCAGACCATCTTATTTTTGGAATGTTTCCTCAATGCTTTTCTCATAAGTAATATTGCATAATAATAAGAAAAGTGCCTCATACAACTATATTTAGGGGTAATTGTTTAAAATGGGACCAAAGCATGTACTCCAACATTTCCTATGAGAGGATGAAGCTTATGATGTGCTTCCTACATGTCCCGATGAACCAAATGGAGGCCATTTTTTTTGCAAGAAGGACTACTCTCAAATTTCTACATGTTGGATACTATTGGCTAACCTTTTACAAAGATGTCAGGAAATATGTAAGTAGATGTGATGAATGCTAGTGATTTTGAGTTGATGAGATGCCTTTGTAGCCTCAAGTTTCCTTGGAATGATTTGACAAATGGGTCCTAGAATTTGTTGGACCAATTGAACTCCTTCTAGTCAACAACATTCTATTTTGGTTTACACAAATTATCTTACCAAATGGGTGGAGGTCAAAGTATTGTCAAATGAAAAAAGTAGATAGAGAAATTGAATTATGGAAACAGATTCATCAGATTTGGTGTTCCATGAAAAATAGTGATAGATAAGGGTTCCCAATTCACTTCACAACTAATTAAAAGTTTGTCTCATCAATGAAATATTCGTCATAGGAAGATCACATCCTCAGACTCATCCTTGGGGTAATGGAAAATTCAAGTTTAGAAACAAGGAGCTTAAGAGCATTCTTACCAAAATAGTTCAAATTAATAGAGGATATCAGGCCAATAGACTCACCTAAGTAGTTTGGGTCTACAATAAAACTTGGAAAACAACTACAATATTTACACATAATGATCTAGTATATCATAAACTAGTCCTATTGATGATAGAATTTGAAATCAAAACTCTTCATAAATCATTAGAAGTAGAGCTTAACCTTTATACAACATAGAAATAATGATTTAACTAGCTTAATGCCTTGGATGAGATTTGACAAAAAACATTGTTTCACCTAGAAGTGATTGAACACCAATGAATTCATTAGAATGATCACTTCGTCAAAAGTAAACAACTCCAAGTTGGTGACTGTTAGCACACTTTTTCATCATCCAATCAAATATGATAAAATGTAAAATCAACAATGAAAAAGTGGCTAATTCAAGGAGAGAATGCCCCATGTGTCACAGGAAAACCTCCTCTATGTTTGGGCTAGTGCATGCCAACCTCGGGGAGGAGTCCCTAGGTACCTCGTTGTTGATTTGGGTCTAATATTTCTACAATAAAACACAAAAAAACAACTAAAGTTGTCTAGTACGACGTGTTAAACTTCCCAAGACATTAGGAAAAAGATAATATAATCACTTGGAAGGATCCCTGCAATGTTAGTGTGAGAAAGAGGAATAGAAAAAAGGAAATAAAACCACTTAAAAGATCAAAATTAATCACAATAAGAGGCTATGAGCTACTAATCAATGAACAAAGTAAAGACATAATATCAAAAAGAAATGAGAGCTCGATACAAGATCACCACTTTTGTATTAATAGATCTCTAGAGGGTTGATTTCACCACAATAAACAAGCACAAAAATCCGTAGAATGGTTATCCTCGCACTAAGAAAGAGTAGCTAGACTATAGAAGAAGAATGAGAGAAGAGAGAAAGTAAAAATGTATGTTGTTTCTATTGGAAGCTAACCCCGAACAATAATGAGAACACTCCAATATATAGGCAAATAGGGGTTCCAAAGAAAACAATAGAGGATGCACATGAAGGTAAAATAGGTAGGTAAGTGCATGCAGAAGGTAAGTGAGAGTTGAAGGATACCATGCGCACAGGAGAAGAGTGAGTTAAGTGCACATTTGGGAGGTTTTAGGTCACATGAGGATGAGTAATAGGTGCACTAAGAGAATAGATTTACATGGGAGGATTGTTGAGGAAAATATATGAAATGATCTTACTCAAGCATTTTCAGATTCTTCTTGGCTAAAGAAAAATAGACGAGAATGTCACCCTATGTTTATATCCATCAAAAATAATATCCTAACTCACAATTATTTATTACAAGTTCTTAGGCTAGTCTTTTTATAAATAAAAGCTTGCTAGAAAAGTCGTTATTTATATGATTTTCTAAATATAACAACTGCTGAAGTAAATGTAGAGATAGAAGCAAAGACACCAAGATGATAATCAAGATAGATGAGACATAAAGAAATCCTTTATTTCATTCCAATTCACCAAAGAGTCATTCTCTTTACAAAATTTTGTGAAGAAATTTCATACCAAAGTCAAACTTAGACATCCCCAATGGAACATACAAAAGGACCTATGACAGAAAATAAAAAACTAAACTCTAAAAGCTGGATCAACTTGCCACAGATTGCTTCCCACTTGACTCTGCACAATAGCCTTTGTCAGTCATGAAAACTAATTCACAAACAGACAAGCCTACACATACTATCAAAGATAGATCAACACCTCTGAAAAACAAGTTCTGAATGATATAATTCAGCCCTGAATATTTTTGTCTATAATAAGACCGTGCTATCATGAAAAATAATCAGGCTTGTGATAAATTAAGGAATGAATGAAAATTGAACTATCTCAACATAAACTCAAAGAGAAAATCTTAGTATGCTTCTCCTTCTATCCTCCTCTTGTTACTCCCTTTCCTTTAGCCTTTAATAAAATTAAAATTGGTTGAATTAGTTGAACTACTTCATTAGTTATGTTAACTAAAAAATCAACCAACTTTTTAGTTAGGGGGGAAAAGTAATTAAAATCATAATAAGGGTTTTAAATAAATAATAACTAGTAGGTGGGACCCCTCCTGACTCCCTTTAGCTCTTAACAATCATAACATAACTATTTAATTAAGAAAAACACCCTTCCTTGTGACTCCCATCATAACATTCACATTTGACAATTATCTCATCGATATTTGAAATTATTTTCAAAAAATATATTACTCATATATCCAAAGAAAACATGTTTTCCAAAGCTTCTGAAGTCAGCTGTCATCAATAATACATAAAAAAAAAACCGAAAACCCATATTTCCCACTATGAGATGCAATCTTTCCTTGATTGTTGCTGTCACCCTTCGATTTTTCTGAATTTTCCTTTGGTTTTGTTGAGCCTTTAGGCCTAATTTCATTGATCACATGAGAACAATCATCCCTCAAATGCATCCGTGAAGACATGGATTCATAAGATCCATTGGAGAGTGAGGAAGGGGACACAATGGATTTTCCTTTATCAGGGACATGGTGGGCCTCAATTTTCAACCTTTTGCTAGCATGAGAGGATTGAACTGGTGAGCGGATAGGTGCAACTTGGGCAATCTGGTTAATAGGTGGGGGAGAAGGTAAGGACAAATTGATCCATCCACGATGTTGGGAGACTGTCGGGTGGAAAATATCTTTCCATCCGTCATTTTTAGGAAACTCAGGTTGCAATGAGACATGAGGGGGCACGGGAATACCAGGTGCTCGTGGAGCTTGGAAGGGAGGCCTTTCAGGCCTAGGTTGGACCACTCCTTTCCCAATCCAATTGAAAAATACGACCTGAAACAATTGGCCTAACTCTTGCGAGTCAACATCAAAGTGTATGGAGAATCTTGGCCTTCTTGGGCCTCTGTTCCAATTACCTCTCCCTCGGTTTCCTCTGCCATGGCTACCTCAACTGAAAAATCTCATTCATGCATGCATGATTCATTAGAAAATAGTTCCTTTACAACCATACATGACAACTCTTTAAAAATATGAAATAAAATTTGGCTCAACAACATATCAAACTCATGCAATCTAATCCATATAATTTTTTTAACTGTTTTCAATGAGCAGGGGATGAACAAAAGGTCCTGGGATATGCAAGGGGTTTGTATTGAACGAAACATGATAAAATGAGGGGAAATAAACACGATTACTGCTCAAAGGGAAAAAAAAATCAATTGTAATGCAAACCAAGAAAATATCACTGTGATCCAACCAAGAAACTGCGACTTCAAACTGATTCAATACAAAATTCTTCTTGACTTTAATTAAATTTTAGAATAGGGAGTGAAAAATGAATGTGGGAAGGCGATGGGGTTGTAATTAGCGAAAAGCAAAATAATGGTAGGGAAAGAGAGAGGATACTTTTCATAAAAAATAATTAAGTAATCCATAAAACCATTCTATAAAAAGGAAATAACACCAACCAAATAATCACTGCAATCAAATGAAAACCACTGTGCATAATTCAATTAATTTTGTGCATTGACTTGTTCACTGTTTGTAATCAAATTTTCAACACAGTGTCACCAAACAAGACAACATGCATTCCACATCAACTTGTAAAAGAATTATGTTCCTTCTCATTTGTCCACTTACTATTTTAAAATAATTTCCAAACCTACACACAGTCACTTATTTCCACTCTGTTCAACATAAAAAAATCAACCACCTTCCATGAGTTATTTCCTGAATAAAAAACAAACACAAAACGCATGCCCGATTTCATCCATTAATGTCGTCCAACGATTAAATTGTAATGATACCATATGTCACATCACATGTGTCTATCTCTGCTACGATGCATGATATTCATCAATGTACATAACGGACAACCAAATACAAACATCAATATTTTAATTGCAAAGATCTAGACTTGCCATTTAAACACAGAGACAACAATCACCATTTTAACTTATACTACTTGGAATATACAGACCATTCGACAAAACAAAGAGTATTTTTGTGACTGTATAGGTCCAACTATTCTGAATCTAAACATCCACAAGGTTGGGATATCAATCAATATAACGAGATAGCAACAATAGGCTCGATCAAATTTGCAACGAAACCATATTGTTTTAAGAACTCGTGACCATGACTAATGGCACAATCAAATAATATCCATAGCATATATAGTGGTTGGCCATTCCATAATTACCATGATTGCAATGCTTCCATTGTCAATTTAAACACACAGTCACAACAACTATTAACTCAACATAACATGTTGTAGGAACGCCACACATATCCATGCATCACACACGAAGCATTGTTATGACTTAATCAATTAAAACTAATGATTGATCAATAATTCAATAATCACAATGTAAGAGACAACGTTTGTGCATTCAATCCAATTCTCCAATCAAACAAATTACCATGCTGATTTTATCAATTTGATTGTCATAATAACCAATGTAGTGACTAAATACCAAAACCAACACCACTATCAACATAATCAACAGAGATGAGCCATAAATCGAACACTATTGACAATACCCAACAACTCATAACAACCAATAGTATACTCGACATGCCATAACGGTTCCCTCTATCAAAATCGAGCTTGAGAAATCAAGGGTTTGCTCTGTGGACCAACACAAGGGAACTGGAATCGACTCCCATCATCGGGTGAGAACCTCTAAGACCAACGATGTACACATAGGATATACCACCAATGACTTCACTGACAGGGTGGCATTTCATGATATAGGAGAGACTATGAACAGAGGAGCAAAGGCTCCATTTTGTCCTTGTAACAACACTTAGAACACGTAGGGTATAACCCTCATGTCTCTCCCAATCAACCAACTAACAATGCTGAGATAAAAAAGAGCTGAGAAGAAGAAATATAACCCACTACGCAACCATCAGTAGCTGTTATAACCCTAAAATGCACCACACAGGCTTACCTGGCATCAGGCCAACTCATGTCTCTTCCTTGCCAAAGCCATGCTGAATAAAACCTTGAAAAACCACTTAAATCAAGCAAACCGCACCCTACCCTTTCACTGGGCGCATTGGAACGCTTGCTGGCCTTATACTGCACGTGTTGGAACGTGGGCTAGCCCACTACAGCCCGCGTTTACCTAACAAAGCAAAAAATCAGGAAAGTTTCTGTCGGGACGAAAAGATTTGGGTCAGTTAACTGGAACTCCCAGCCATGCATGGCCGAGAGTTCGTCTAAAACCCTAGCTCCTTCTATCCTATAAAAGAAGGGGTAGGGGTACTATTCAAGGGAGGAAAAATCATAGCAAAGAAACTCTGCCCAATTGCCGAATCAGTTTTGTCCCAACCCTTTAGCCTTTCCTCAAGCTTTAGGAGAATTCAAGCAAAGCAGTTGGAGGACAAAGAAGAGGAGGAGCTCAGGATCATGATCGAGGAACGGTGGCCAGTCTCTATAATCATTGTAAGTTGGTTCATATTGAGATTAATAAAAAGATACTTTTCCCATCCCAAATACATGAGTCTTATATGTTTTATGTGATTTGTGTTTAATCTCTAACCCTCTAGTAGAACAATAGCATGCATGCATAGTTTGTCTTGATTCTTGAGATAAACTTTGGAAGAATGCTTGAGAAGCAAGAGGATAAAGGCTCAACGAAGGTTCTACTTCAACTGTCGATAAAAGGTTAGTTAGTTCTTCCTTGGCTATTGCTTGAGAAAAAGGGTTTGAGTTGGGGTAGAAAGGTTAAAAGAAAGTAGTTTATGAAGGGTCATGATCTGTATGTAAGTTTAAGCCCTAACTTGTTAGTCAGTAAGGTAGAATAACCCCCTATGAAATTAAGCGACTCCTTTGCGGGGATAATATTTACTTTTAGGGTTTCCCGGATTCAGTTAAAAGGTTCTTGGGTAGTTCAAAGAAGTTCGGTCTCTATTTCTTTGTTTATTTTATTCATTGGAGTCCAGAAATCTATAGGAGACACAGTTATAAATACCAGTTTTCCTTGGTATTGCTTGACGACTGATTCTTAGGACACGAGGTACACCGCATTGCAGAAGGCACACTGCGTGTAATGTGACCAGCACTATTTCTTCGACCAGCGTTTCTTGTTGTAGTGGTTTGATGGCGTGTAAGGAGCCCAAGAAGCTTAGAAATGATCTCCTCTTGTCGAAATTAACTGCCTTCTCGGGGAGCCTACGGATCCTTTCTGGGTCTTGTTGGTTTATTGTTTTGTTTTTCAGTCTGCCTTATTGTTTTTGTCATTCTTAGCATTAGTTTTCTTTTTGCAAATTTTTTTTTTGTTGGAAGTAATAATAGCATCCAAGCCTTTTCGGAGACCACAGTTTATCAATACTAGAGGCCTTTTTCAGTTCTGGACTGCCTATTTGTTGCTTTATCTTGACTTTTATCTGAGACGTGACACCTTGAGTCTATTACATGGGTACTTGGCCTTCTGTTGTATCCTCGGCCTGCGATGTGAGCAGCCGTCTTTGTATTAGTAATGATCGTGGGCTTGATTGGTAGCTTTTAAACTTGGGTGGAAATGATCATCCCCTCTTTTAATGGTGAGGAGAGCTCCTCAGAGTGAGAGAATTACGAATTTGATCCAGCAAGTTAGGGCATCTTATCATAGCCTATGTTTGTTAGTTGATGTTTTGATAGAAAAGTCAAAAGAGAAAAATATACGTTTTATGGTTTTAGGCGATGTTAGAAGTCCAGTCTTTGTTTGGATTGCTTTTTAAGCATTTTGTGCTCTGATTACATTTCGTCTGCACTTTAAACCCGAGATTTTTCTTTTCATTCTCTTAGTTTCATTCTTGTCAACATTTTTTCCTTGTTGTATTATTTTAGCGAAATAAAAACAATTCCTTGTTTCATTTCTTCTTGATTCCGAAGATTGTTGCATCAGTAGATTGGAAAGAAGTCTTTTTGCATAAATTTTGCAATGCATGTAGAGTATAAGTAGCTCACAAATCTAAGTGAAAATCCTTCATATTCTTGCATGAGATCTTAGTAATTTTGAAAAGAAGAGAAGTCTTTTTGTTAAAAGTTTTTGGTTTTGCATTTTAGTAAAGAGTTTTTGTTTTCCATTTTGTTCATTTTGCTTTAGTCTTTTTAAGACACCATCAGTTTCGATTTCGTACCTTGTGACTTAAAGCCCATTAAAAGAAAGCCTTCATTAAAATAAGTAGACACCTACGTTTTTAGGGTTCATACACTAGCTCGGGACTGGGGCCTTGGAATAGGTTGGAGAAGTAAATTCTCCAAGGCCACTCAAATCAAACATTGGATTCTATCATAGGGAGTATAGAAGTCCAATTTCATGGAAGTTATATGGGGCCCCCTCGCTGGGGGCTAAACAGAATTCGGCGTAAGGAAGATGTGGAGATAACCCCTCCAATGCTGGACCGAGCGTTGTGGAGAGAACATATAGAGGATTTGTTAAAGAATTCCGTTTGCATTTTCCGCGAGGGGCTTAAAATTCGAATCCTTTCGAGGTCTTCAGTTGTCTTCGAGACCATTTGCTCTCGATACCCTTGACAGAGTTCGGGCTTGATGCTGCTCATTGTGGTGCAAGCTGCCGTTGTAATGCCGTCGGTGGCCCATTCCGTCTTTGAAAACTGGTTCCCAATCTTTTCAAAGGGACTTACATAGGTGACTTTGAGGGTATACCGCGGTACCTATGACGGACATCGGACCAACTCTTCTGTGAGTATACCGGTGTATACGTATTGATTGCAATTACCTTTGATAAGTTGCTCTAGTGTTGGTTGATATAATTGTTCTTCCAACTAGTTGGTGCCTTGATTTATCTACTAGAGTTTCTTTTAGAGAATATTACTATTTGTTTGAATGTGTAGAATACCTAAGCGTGTCATGAATCTTCTCACATAGTGGAGGATTGAGAGCTCCGCCAGTCACGAAGGCTATTGGGCCTGCCGCCAGTTATACAGGAGCCACCCCCCGCCACCATTGAGCGGAGCTAGACCATCAAAGTCTTTTCGAAATAATAGGGGCATTTAATTGTTTTCTTGTCGACCGCTAATTGTGGATTGGTTGAAACCTCAAAACGATGCCAGCGGACATTATTGTGCCAATTCCATTTTACGAAAGCCTATCAGCGCCCAACCCAGTTATGGAACAAACCACTTCAACTGGGACTTCTTCCACTCCTATCACTGTTGCTACCACCGGGGAGAAGCTACCTAACGCGCTTCAATGTTGATCCGACCCACCGCGGTCTGACGCGGCTATGTCGCCTGATGGACCGGCCGCTCTATAAGTGGTGGCCACGCCTCTTTACACACCTAGTGCGATAGGCTCTCCTTTTTCATACGGTATGCCCAGTTCGGGTACTAGTCCTGAACTCACTTCATCCACTTTTCAAACTTTGGAGTGCGAGGGGCCGAGGGACTCTAGCGGCTCCTGCGCAAAGGTCAACTTGGGGACATTCACGTCCCTTTCAATGATGATGATGATACTTTTCCTTCTACGGTAGGAGGTCATATTCCTCCTTTGTCCCTTGCCGGTGGATCGCATCGGTGATCGATGAGGGCAACTGCACCTACCTAAGTCCTTTTGGGCGAGAGTCAAGGAACACCTGGCATGGCTTCAAGCCGGTAGGTTCGTCAGCATTTGTTTGGAGCGGGCGTTTGGTAATAACGCTTTCGCGTCGCCCGCTTTCCCATCGGGGGCACAATTTTTGAAGACGATTTCACGCTGACGCAGTGCTATTCTTGCAGGGGCACATATACGGAACCTTGGAACTTCGGCACAAGGATCTGTCCATCTCTGGGAATGCTCGTGCAGGGGTAACTCTTTCCGACCATTGGAACCACTGGGCGGAATTCTATGCCTCTTTCGCTGAGGAGACCCGGCATGGGGTAATCCGTCCAAAGTCCATCAAACCGCGATGAATGCCCAACATCCTATATCCTTCATGGGAATCCGGTAATGATGTCTCCTCGGATGCAAAACCCTTCTGGTAGTTTGGGGCCATGGTTTCTACGGAGGCAGACGTGACCAAACTTTCGGCAACTTTGGTGCTAGTCAAACTCAAGGACCCTTTTATCCCAGCTATAAGCAACAACCTAAAATACCATTATTGGCGACGTTACACTCGCCAGATTTAACACGGTTGTTAAACGATCCCATCTATCACAATCCGCGATCCCGTTGGCCTCCCTATGCCAAACGAGTGCCAGGACATCGGTTGAGCCAAGCTAATGAAGATCAATTGATCAAATGACCACTTTTCACTTGTAGTGCTCATCTAACTCACTGAAAAATGACTCCGTCGATTCGTTGTTTCACAGCACTCTTATTGGGAGTGCCGCGAAATGGTACATAGAGCTTGATGGATTCCGCGATATTCTTCTTTTAAGCCCGGTGGCGATGGCCTTCCTCAAGCATTTCCATTTACCTGTGAGATCTGGCGCCGACCTGCCAAAGGAATTGTAGCTAATTTTGAGCCGGATGACCCTTGGACCATATCTCCGGATCATGATGAGTGGCGGCGAAAGGATCTTATCAATTGCAGATCCCACCAAACATTCACCTTGAGTGGTTCGCCAGCCGTCTTTAGTTCTGCATTTATCCAAAGAGGTCGCAACTTGAGGGGTTTTCTCAGAGGAAGATGAATGCGTCATGAGGGCTCAGCAGGTTGAGCTTATCTATTCTCGGTCGGTCTTTTGTACAACATCGCGGATGCCACGATCGGTCTGGATAAAACTGGAATGATGGGACCACATCTTTAGATGTAGTATGGTTAGTTCGGCACAAACAAACCGAGCAATTGACTAAACAGTGCGACAATTATCATACAGCTTTTCAGTGACCGGCCAAACTCGCTTTGTTTGCTCCTCCTCTCAAACATTGGAAATTACACTCCGTATAGGCGACTAACCCAAAGGCCAACTAGGAGGAAAATAAAAACAATGCAAAGGAGAAGAGTAAAGGGGATAAAAACCAAATGATAATGTTGGCGAGGTCACCACGGAAAGATGAATATCCTTGCAACTTGTTCACGGAAGACCACCCAACCCATCTATGCCCTCGACTTGCAGGGCCCAAAAATTTGTCACCGCAGTAACAACAAACGTGTTGACTAATCCCTTTCGGCATGGGCAAAATTTGACTCAAGCCTCTGCAAGTACGGAGGGGAGTAGTCATGAAAACTGCCCTCCCCAAACAATTCATCTTCGTGAGTCATTATGGTGAAAAGTGATGCTTTCATAACAACTAAGAGCCCACGATTATAGCAAACCAAGTGCTCTGAGCAGGGCAAAGCGAGATCCCATGTCTTCCTCTACAGGTTGAGAAGATGTTGGGTGAAACAAAGACACACATCCCAAAAGGTGAATTCAAAAAATATTCTCACAAAACAAACATAAGGGCCACCCAGAAATACTCTATGGTGGAAGATTTATCTCAAAGCCCTTGTGCTATGTCTAAAACTGGAGGTCCTCGAGTTGCCTGCTCGAGGAAGGAAAGCCTTGTTGGCCCTTTAGGCTCAGGACTTGTAATCCATGTATGATCATGCTTGATACGACTGGCTTAAAACCTCGTTTGCCTTACCGTAATAAACTTTTGGATAGTAGTGGCTCATCCATGAAAACTTTTACATGGAATATCTTCATGCGGTGGTATATGAGAGTGCTTCAACTGTGTTATGTCATTATCATCTTTGAAATCCATGGTCAACTGAGTTGTCTCGTCACCTACTCTCCTCACTGCGTTCGATGGTGATTCTTTCCGACCGCATGGCATCATTCCTTCTTTCCACCAATAGGTTGGGAGGAAATCTGGTATGTGTCGAAGTGGTGTAGTTGATGCCCCATCAGAGCTTCTGATCTATTGTTAGATTCGTAGTTGGACTTATGCAATGCAAGCGGTGGTTGCTCACGGTTTTCGAGTCTTATTGTTTCCACATGAAGGTCGGATGAAGTGAATACGATGATCGATTGTCCTTCTCTCTGACTGACCCGATGCCAGGGGGCATCCATGTTTCCTATGGTTGATAATCCTCAATCCGGTGTCATCAATGTAGGAGTTGGTTTGTGCCCATCTTTGATAAGACATTGACCTACCTCGTCAAGCGATATCAAGTTTATGTCCGAGACCACCACAATTTGAGATTTTCCATGTTTTAGATCATTTTGCGACTTACTTTCAAGATCCGTGGACTCTTCCTTCCCCATCAACCATGATGGATGAGGCGAACATCTTGGCATGTGCGCATCCTTGTCGGCGGTGAAGTAAAGCGTACTCTTTGGCTAACAAACTTGACTACTCGATGATTCCCACAAAGTTGAATCCTACTCAGAGCCTATCTGGGCTCCGGGATTCTCTCTTGATATCGATTAAGTTAGATTTAGTCTTGCCTTCTAATGAAGCTATAATCGAGGCAATGACTAATCCGGACAAACCCTAGGATGATCTTCATCGGATCATATTTCCTTCGAGTTACGCGAGATGTGGGGAGAATTCACTATCACCATGTGGAGATCAACCTTGTCCATTAACCTCTTAGCTACACATGATGTTTATGTTGAGGTTAATATGGAAACCATTTCTAAAACAATACCTATCAATATCTCTCGAAGCACGGCATCCTTGGAAAATATCTTATGGTGAGGTTATCCAGGAGATTGATTTACGATCTTTTTTAAGGAATTATCACGTGTTGCAGCAGTGCTACAATGCGAACGTGATCAAAATAGTTGAACCACGAAATCACTCGTATCGAGCATGCTTTGTTAAATGAAACTTAGATCGATTAATCCTAGGAAAGAAGCGACTATCAAAGGCGAGGTTGAAAGGCCAACGAAGGCGGGGTTCATATACCTATTCACTTGACTCAATGGGTGAAATCAAATCCGTGCGGTCGATAAAAACAAGCCCGCGATTAATTATGCGTACCCGATTTCCATATTGAATTGAACAAGGCATGTCAGAAAGATAATTACTAGCCCATTCATTGGCCGGATCATTGATAGATGTCGGTTGTAAGACCTTTCATTCATGGATGGTTTCTTGGGCTATAACCAAATCCAAATCAAACCGGACCAACCACAAAACAACATTCATTTGTCGGTGGGGTACATTCACCTATCGAAAAAAAAATGCCTTTTGGTCTCAAAGATGCTGGAGCCACCTTTCAGCGGGCCATATCGCTTTTCGCGTTTTCCGACCTCAAACATATAGTCGAGGGCTATCTGGATGATTTAGCATCAACTCGCCAAGTGAAAAGATCATCAACACCTCGGACTAATATTGAATGATAACCGTACTTCGGATTAAGCTTGAATCCCAACAAGTGTAACTTTTGCGTCCGTCGGGCCGTTTGTTAGGTTTCATAGTGTCAACCCCAGGGATCATGGTCGATCCTCTCGAGGTTGAAGGCCGATAATCAGTTGCCCCTCGCTGAATTTACCTTCAAAATCTTCCAAGGCAGAATTGAACTTCTTCTGACGCTTCGCGCGTAATATGCGAAATCAATAAGGGCTTCATCGTTCTTGAAGAGCCGTTCCTTTTCACCGGGCCGAGCTGACACAACTCTTTCTTTCGGCCTTGCGGTGAAACCATACGCCCACAACCCGCGCCTCTTACTCGACCACGATTTATAACAAGAGTTTCCTATTATATCACGGATACATGAGAGTCAACCACCAAAGGCATAGTTTCGTTCGAGGAAGATGATTAAGTTTTCGAATCGTGATCTATTACCACAGTAGGGCCTCGTAGGACGGAACAATTATACCCTCTGAAAAACTTGTGTTGGTAGCGGTACATGTTGTTCGGTTCCGTCACTATGTTACATTTCGTAAGACCACTTGAGTAAATTAGTGATGAATCCATTTCGGGTACATGTGACCACGGCGAGTTATGCGACAGAAAAATCGATGAATGGATAGTTTTCCTCCAAGAATTGACTTAGATTTCGTTCCGATCGAAGTCCAAGAAGTCCTTTGGTCTTAGCGAGCTTATTGAACTTCGGTTAAGTCGGTGGCGTTATTGCGAGAATCGCCTATCCGGGGTGATGTGTTTGTCGAATCATCGATCCTGGTATGGAGATATACTAATCTATCTCGAATCTTGAAGTGTCTATAAAGCTGCGTCGTGAATCGCCATCCCAGACCAAGAACTTCTCTATACTCAATGATACTTTTGTATGAGTGTAGATTGTATTTTCGCGTCGTTACCTCACTCATGAGGAAATTAAGTCATGTATATATAAATGATTTTCCATACAAGGGCTTGTGGGGTCACTTATCGGGTTGGAAACAACCCAAATTATTTTACGAGCAGGTTACTTTCGGCCCACACTTATCAAAGATTGTATTGAATTAGTAAAGAAGTGTTACCCATCAAGTGCCAAATCTTCTCCACCGGAAGATGAGGGCACATCCATCTCCTATTTTTCCTGTTATCACCATCGGTCCCTACCAAGTGGGGGATTGATTACACTACATGCAACCCCCATCGACGGGGGCACCGCTATATCATTAGCTATCGACTACTTCACTAAGTAGATTGAAGCTATCTGCCGTTCAAGGACCAGTGGAGAGATCGCAACTCTCTTCTTATTTAACGGTCATAGCATGGTTAGTATCCTGAAAGAGATTGTCACTGAACATGGCTGTCACTTTCGAATCAAATGATGACCGAGTTAACGTCAAATCTTAGGTTGAAACAAGAACACTGCGTCTGCGCCTATCCAAGCCAATGAAATGGAAGCTATTAACAAAACTCTTAAGACAATACTACAGCGAACCATCAACTCAGTCAAGTCAAGCTGGCATTTGATGTTATACTGACATTATGGGCTTACCGAACATCGATTAAGACTGCAACCAACTTCTCACCTTTCCAACTTCATTTCACGAGTTTGGAGAGGCCGATCTCCCATCGAATGTCAATTCCATCTCTAAAGTTGGCAGTATAGTTATTGTCATACACTTCACCGCTTGGGGAACGCTTTTTATATCTCAAGTAGATCGATGAGCAGCGTCATGATGTAGCTTTGGCCAATGAGGTTCATAAGAATAGGGTTAAGTGTCGATATGATAGGTCCATTCATCCTCGGGTTTTTCTTTGAGAGCTGACAATCACAGTTTCACGACCAAGATAGGACCCTTGAGGCGAAAGTTTAAAGCCCATGTAGTTCCGGACCCTTCATTATTGAGGAGGTTTTAAAAAAGAGCTTATCCTGCAGAACCGATTTTGAATGGAATGCTTTGGTGGAACCTAGAAATAGGCTCTACCTCCAGAAGTACTACTCTGGCAGGGTCCTTTGTGGGTAACTTTTGCCAACATATGTATAGTCTTTGTCTTTAGTAATTTCTTCCTACCGTTTCTTTTGAAAAGCGTGTCATGGAGCGTGTCATTAATGTTATCTTTCATCACTATGGCGGTCAGAAGTGATGCGAGGAGTGTTCGGTAGGTGACATGCGGGCCGGTGCTGAAATTGACGCAGCGGAGGCTTGCCTCCGCGGCAAATAATCTTTACACCACGGGGTTAGTTGTTATCTTCCGGAGGCATAATGCTTAGGTGACACCACAAACAATATTCTTGGAAGTATAGCGGTTATTGGGTTAGCCGTGGCAGCTTTTGTCATTGTTAATCTCTCATCTCGGGTCATGTCTGAGCGGCATCAGCGAAGTAGTTTAATATCACATTAAATAGAACCGTGTACACGATCCTACTTTGCAATGATTCAGCAAGATGCGTCTCTTGAGAGCATAACTTTGAGTTATATTACATATTTTCATGTTCCTGGAGTCTAAATCAAATCACAAATACTCAAGCTAATCATATTTTAGATTGGCATCTTGCTCACATAAAGAAGATCATGATCACACACATATAAATACATTTGTACACATAATCCATAAAGGCACAAAAAAATAAAAACCATATATATACATCGTAAAAATCCTCGAGTACATAGGTAAAGAGCATGGCGCCTCAAAAATGAACCATAACGGAAGTCAGGGCATGCCTCAAAAATATAATACATGTCGATTATGAGGCACGCAAAGCATCTACAAAAAGTTATTGGGGCCCTATGGGCCGTTATAATCATATCTGACCGACCCGGCCAGCCCTAAACAATCGGACGCATGTCTGAGGTACCCCCACAATATGATTCTTCATGGAGGGTGGCAAGTCCTCTATCACGATCATGGGAGCAGTCGCAGTGAGCTTCGGTGAAGTTTTGCTCAATCCAGCCTAAGATCCCTCTGACCTCTCCTGCGTAGGGTTCCTATTCTTATTGCTCCTGGCCCGGTGGCAATTTGACTAACCTCGGCGTGAAGTACTTTATTCGATGCAAAAGCGTGGGCCGCCACCCGGGGTCCCACATCTGCATGAAACAAAAGTTCACCCGTCAAAACTTTGTAACACAAAAACATGATATATATATATAAAAGACATAAAAATTACATATGCAAACAAAAAGCCTACAAATGTGGATACTTACCCATCTCCACTCGCTCCTCACAAGGAGGCAGTATAGGCGGATCTCTGGTGAAGTTGATCCCATCATATGGGTAATCCTCTATGACTGGGAGCTGTCGTGACAACCAAGAAAAAGTGGTCGTTGAAGGCCTCTATGGTCCTTCCCACCCCCCTGTCGCTGGCCCGGTAATCTGCCCATCTACGTATCCACCCGCCAAGGAAAATTGCCCGGATGTCCTCATTGCCGTCAACGGTGACATGGAACTCTCTCAAAAACGCGAACACGGGATGGTCCCAAACCCAAAGTTCACGTATTGTCAGCCTTGACATTCTGTTAGTTGCCTCTTCATACTCTCTAGCAGTGTGGTACTCCAGTCGAAAATTTGTTCATTCATGCACTTGATTGCATAGTTCATCTGTGCGTGTGAATCCTGATGCACGGCTACTGAGCCGTTAATCTGCCCAATGAGCGATAAAGTAGTCTGGAGGGGGGAGGTTGGTAATCTTACTAACAGGTACCGAGGAACCTATATGATCGGTCTCAGCCTCACAGTACTCCTCTATTAATTCCGAGACTTTTCTCGGCCCTGTAGGAAAAGTATGAAAGTTGATGAGTTCCCCTCTCCTCGAGAGGCCCGTCAAAAATATACATCATCGATTGGTGGGCACCAAGGATTGCCTCTCTATCATAAATGCCTCTGCACCTGGGTGCCAATAGTCAACCAAAGCATTCAGTGACCTAAGGTTGGCCAGCATGAATGGACATAGGAAAAACTTCGCTAAGACACACCCTTTGTGGTGACCGCGGCCATCATTTGGATCTCATGACCATTGCCTCGTTAAAACCCTCATGCTCCCTCTCTCCAATGCACATACATCCTGCAAAATCAAGTCAGAAAGGAGAGATTAGGTCTTGCAAAACACATTTTTTCGTTGCGCGGGAGGGTAACCGCGGGCTGTAGAGGCGACGATTCGCGAATTGCTGGCGTCTTTGATTTGACTTTCTGCGGTGCATGGGCTGTCTCTGAGACGGCCAGCGGGTCTCGACCGACCTTGGAGGTGACCCCCCAAACACACTCAAAACATCATTTAAAGTATTGGAAATGCAAGATTAGGAGTTTGTGCCGCGGGTCAAAGCGAGGATTTGTTTGGTCCACTGTAACATCACGGAATCACAATCTCGGCAAGGGGGTCTTTTGGCTCTAGAGTCATTTTCCAAATCAACAATGGTGATAATGAGAACATGACTTCTATTTATAGAATTTTGGGCCTCTTTTTGTCACCCTTTGGCCCCTTTTATCAGTTTCTTTATACCAAAACCATTTTGAGTGATTCAGAAGTTATATGGGAGAGTTGTCCGGTGGGACATTTTAGTTGAGTTTAGAAATAAAATAAAATACACATAAGGGCCGGTCCATAATTTTTTTCAAAATCCTTTGAGCATATAAGTAGGATTTCCATCTCCACTTTTTGCACCTCGTTGCCTTTTTTACAATATAGGATTGACCCCATCGGTTGTGACATGGAACCATCATTTCTACGCTTAAATTATTTGCAACTCGGTGGTAGATCTTACCAAAACATGGATGCCCTAGGTAGTTCTGGTTGCATTATGGTGTGCATGTCGTTTCTAACAACATAGTAAGCTCGAGAGTCCATATAGTCTTTCACGAATGAGTTTGAGCCACATTTTCATGAGTTCTTTTTCACTCTTTGTCTTACCCCTCGGACTCTAAAAATAATGGGTCTCCTTTTTAAGCCCTTTTAGGACCCTCTAAACATGAAAAGATTATTGAAGCGATCTTGTGACCCTTCATTTCGTTAAAATGAAATTTGAAGTCCCGTCTGTCCAGCGATAGTTTACACCTTTTTCGGTCAGGCTGGTCCAGTACGTACCAAAACAAATGAGTGCTCTATTGAATTTAGATTCTTTAGAAGAGTATCCTGGTATAATTTTATTCCTTTTAGGACTGAAGGGACTATATTCACGAAAAGAAACCATCGGCGAGGAGTCCATAGTTAATCTCTTTTTAGGATCCTTAAAAATTATGAAAAAAGATTATTGAGTGACCTTATTCTTTCACACTCATTAAACAGTCCAGAAGAACATTCACGGCGAGGAGTCCATGGATAAGCTTTTTTAGACTCTTAAAATTGAAAAAAATAGCGAAATTGATCTTGTCCTTGTCACACTTTCATTAGAATGGTTTTGAATTGGCGTCTAGTCGGTGCTAGTTTACCTTTTTCGAACCGACTAGACTATTGGCGAAAAGGTACTAATGGAGTCTTCTTTTATGATTTTTCGGACTCTCTAAACATGAAAAATCACCGGAAAACTTCAACCTTCTGCGGGCTCACCGTTAAACACATCGAAGGGCGTTACCATTGTTAGTAATTTCTATATCAACCGCACTTACGTCTTACCCATCCCGAGCAAGTAACGGGTTTGCTTTTAAATTCTTAACACCTTTGGCCTTTGGAGGATTTTTCCCAAGTATCTTTATGCAGACATCGGTCTTGTCCTTGTGCATGAGCTTGTATGTTTGCTATGCTTCTTCCTCAACTGTCGCGTAATATTCCTTTATTCTTTCAAAATATTCAAAAGAACAAAAAATCAAATATACCCCAAAAGAGGATGGGAAAAGTATTTTCTTTATTGGAAGCATGTAGTCTCCTTGGATAAAAGCACATCATCCATTTGGTCATCAAACTTTGGGATGTAATGCGACCATGAGAATATTTTCTTGCTATATTGGAAGGTTGTGTCATACTTGGTTTAGTTTACTCTTGCCAAACATATGGAAGTTCGCGTTATCACGCCCGTGGACTTATGATTAACAAATATGATGCACGAGTCTTATCATTTGTTGTGCTATTGTCAAAGGGAAATTTTTATAGCACGAAGGCGACCACTCGCAATATGTCTCTTGTCCATACTGCGACCATCCTGAGCGTCAATCAAGTATTTGTTGAAATCAATGAAGATCGCCGGTCAGATCATCAAAGTTATCAGAGTCCATGATCGAGCCGTCGAAGACCTTTGGGTAGACACTCATATTACACTCCTAACAAAGTTTTGAAGATTCTAAAGTTGTTTCTCAAGCTCTGAAAACATCATCTCAAACCATCATATGACACTTAGCTTCTTGAATATGGACACTATACATGTATATATATTTTTGATTTTGAGATGTAGCTCTGTTGTGTATTGTTGGCGGATACTTTATAGTTATTTGACATGGATATACGGTGTATTTGATTGGTAGACATGTGGATTACGTTACCCCGAGCATGGGTATGCCGCCTCGGTGAGACATTCTGATATTTTTGGGGCGACACCTCTGATTCACGATTCTGGGCTCCTCATTCAGCTTATGCTCGATCTGATTGAGTAGAGGTGGTAATGTATTTGACCCATCGGATGCTCTTTTGACCTTACACATTAAGAGACATCTGTTATAACCCTAAAATGTACTATACAGGTTTACCTGGCATTAGTCCAACTCATTTCTCTTCCTTGCCAAAGCCATCTTGAATAAAACCTTGAAAACCATAAATCAGCAACCGCACCCTACCCTTTCATTTGGAGTGCGTTGGAGCGCTTTCTTTGACCTTATCTTGCATCGCGTTGGGCAGACACAGCCCACTACAACCTGCGTTTACCTAACAAAGCAAAAATCAGGAAAGTTTCCACTTGGGGACAAAGATTTGGAATTAGGGTTTTTGGAACTCCCATCCATGCATGGCCGAGTTCGTCTAAAAACCTAGCTCCTTCTAGCCTATAAAAAAGGGGGAGTAGGGTACTATTCAAAGGGAGGAAAAATCATAGCAAAGAAACTGCGCCCAATTGCTGAATCCGTTTTTGTCCCAACCCTTTAGCCTTTCCTCAAGCTTTAGGAGAATTCAAACCAGCGGAGTTGGAGGGACAAAGAAGAGGAGGAACTCGGGATCGGGATCGAGGCAAGGAGATCTCTATAATAATTGTAAGTTGGTTCATATTGAGATTAATAAAGATACTTTTCCCGTCCCAAATACGATGGAGTCTTATATGTTTTATGTGATTTGTGTTTAATCCTCCTAACCCTCTAGTGGAACAATGGCATGCATGCATAGTTTTGTCTTGATTCACGGATAAACTTTTTGGAAGAGGCAATCAGAGATAAAGTCAGCGAGGAAGATCTACACCAGCTATCGATAAAGGTTAGTGGTTTGCTTCCTTGAAAAGGGTTTAAGGTTAGGGTAGAAGGTTAAAGTAGTTTATGAAGAGTCATGATCTGCATGTAAGTTTGCAATCCTAACTTGTTAATTAGTAAGGTAGAATACCCCACAATAGTATCATGAACAAAGCCATACCCAAGGTAGAGCAATCGCGGTAGAATACCCCACAATAGTATCATGAACAAAGCCATACCCAAGTGAAACAATGCGCAATTACACAAGGCATTTCAAACCCAGTAAACCCCATAACAACAAACGATTGGGTATGGTGATAAGAAAGCGTGGAGACGGCCAACCAATCTGGACCAAATAAAAACCATTCAACCAAGATCAATAAGGATGACGGAGGGCCTTCATGGCTTCTAACAGTCATAAAGATCAATAAAACTATGCCTTCAACATTATTTCAATGAGAACCACACCAATGATTCATTCAAGAAAAATATCACAAATTTACACAGTTGCCAGACTTAAGGAAAGCACAGACCCATAAATTCCGATACAATATCTATTTCATAAGCAGATAAGATTCGTGGATGATGAAAATACATACTTGTAACCAAAATCACCTTAAAAACACGAGCTTAGCTGAGCGGTTTTTCCTCTGCTTGAAAGTCGGAGCCTAATCATAGAAAAACACAGTTGAACAATGGACCAACTAGGGTGGTGGCCAGTGGAAGGATTAGGAGTGGCGTACAGTAAATGCACGTCACCTCCACCCCCACTCATTCAATTCCTTAGTACACACCAACCAACCTCCCATTAGCACATTCAATTAAACCATGCATCAAAATTAACATCCATCACTTGTCAAACACCCCACCCATATCACAATTATCCATTGCCAACTTATACCATAACACTTATCAACCATGTTTCATATAACTCAACAAATCACATAGCTATTTAAGTTGTTAGCTAGGATTAACAACGATCTTTTAGTTTCAATGCATGCAGAGTAGCATATCACTATAGTTCAATCTCTTCCTTTTGCATTTTGTTTATATTGATTTTATTTCTTTTCAACTACTTCTTATGTGTTTTTACTAACATATATCTTGTTCAGGTGTCACAACAATGAATCCAAGAGTAGATAGAAAGGGTAACAATGGATAACAAAGGCCATCATAAAATACAAATAGATCCCAGAGAAATGGAAACAACACATAACATGCCTTATCCATCATTCATTTGTCGCAATTAGAACCAACATATAATAGGCCTCACCCATTGCCAATAAAACCAAGATTTCATAAATCATGTAGAACCATGTAAGAAATATCAAATAGCAGCATAAACATGAAATAAGAACCAGATCTAATCTCCCAATCTAAAAGGGGGTCCCACCTACTAGTATCATATATCTTGTTAGCTTATAATAATAGGCTTTAGCAATACTTTGCGGGCAAAAACCTCATTGTGATTTTAATTGTCAACAAGGATGAGATGTCAACTCAAAGAGATGAACATTCACACATGTGGAGTACAGAAAGGAGACAATACACGCATGGAATGAGGGAGGAGTAGTTATTAGAAAGAGTGGAGGCATGTAGAAGGGAAATAAGAGGATTGTATGCTAAATAATAGGGAAGAATATGCACAAGAGGAAGAAGGGATGAGGAAGGTATGTGAATGGAGAGAAAAGAGAGAGTAGGAGGTGCATTAAATGACTCATTCACTAGACATAAGGAGAAGGGAATACGATGTAGGTGGTGCATGAAGAAGTAGAGTGGAGTGATCTAGGATAAGAGCACCACATGTTTGTGTGAGAGAGAGGGATAGAAAACGACACTTGAGAGTGGGGAGAAAGATAATGAGGGAGGAAGGCATGCATTAGGGTTTAAAAGAGGATGAGTAGTGTATGGAAGGAGGAATAAGAGGGGTAGATATGCTTGGAGGGGTTATTAATGGTTAAGGAAGAGTGAAGTGCATGTCAAGAGAAGTAATGCACCCTAATTAATAGGGAAGAAGGTGCATGAATGAGGAATAAAAGGAAATTAAGGAAATTAATGCACAGAAAGTGAGATAGCGGTGAGTGAAGTGAGAGAAAGGTAATTTAGGATTTAATTAGCCCAATCATGCCCAAATAGATGTGTGCCACCTCACTTATACGTCAAACTCATTAATTACTTTCTTTATTCCTTGAAAAGTGTTCCCCTTCATTAATTAAGCCACTTAGTTGCCACAGGTCATGCTACATCACTTCCATTTTTCTGAATCTAACCCTGCCAATTGTCACCTTTGGAAGTGACCACCCCTACTATAAATAAAAACTACTCAAAATACGAGTTTAACCCTAAAAAATAGGAAAATACCAAATATTCGCAGGATGACTAAGAGACCACCACCAAATGTCAAATTTATAAAAATAGACACTGCTAAAAATAGAATCTCACCACATGTCAATGATATCATACTCATCTGATTCAATTTTTTGTGAGGATTCCAAATATGTGATTAAAATTGACATGTGAGCCTCTATGCTCCACCTACTAAAAATAGAAATACTAACAAGTCATTCCAAAAAAGGCCCAATAGACTCATAGTGTCTTAAGGATCAATCCTCCACACTCAGGATCCTAATCCGAGGCTTGGAGCTCAACCTGCTAAAAGTATAAAGTACCTGCATGATCCCTAAACAAAGTGTCAGCGAGGTCCCAATCATGCAAGGACCAATACTATAAGCTCATAACTATGATATGACTCTTTGGTCACTCTCTCTTAAAAATTAGGGAGCCTACTAAAAATAACAATCTCTCTCAAATCCATGTGATACTATGATATCTCTATCTACGAAGCAAAAACAACCACAAACCAGTCTTGTACCTGTGTTTGATGGGAACCGACATTTGTATCACACAAGTGATCAACCTAGGAAAATATATGAATTCCATCCAAAATATACTATGTTATCTATTAACCCTCATGATTCTCAAGGGAGAAAATCCAAGGGTTCACAATGGAGACTGAAGGGGACGAAATCCCCCTGTGGGATATCAATAACCATATGAATATTTGTGTTTGAAATCTTTAATTGATTCTCTATGAGAAATTCGAAGGAAATACACCAATAGACCCTTATACCTGTGTGGAAGGAAAGTCCATGTAAGCTTACATGTGATACCAAATCTTGTCCAATGGGAAATGTAGTCGAAGCAATATAGACCTCCCACTGAAAAACTGAAACACAAGGGGTCTCATCCAAATTTGCTACCTTCTATGACCAACCATGTACACTCCTCCCTATGGTAAATGTGTTGAAAACAACACATGGAAGAGAGTTACTTAGTCATATGTGAATAATGTAAACACACGCCAAGTGCGAAGGAAACCCACCAATGATGTCAATGGGTCCTAAGGTACGAACACAACTTGTCACTATGAGAGATGTTTTGAATTCAAACAATGACGAGGATCATTCAATCAAGGACCAATAATGCTCATCCTTGTCAAATGTGAAATGACTACCAATGAGGCTAATGACCATCAAGGTTCTCTACTTCTAGATCATCCACAGATAATGTGTCAGAGTCGATACAGGATGGTCTGCTGAAAATAAGAGAAGTGATGAAACTCTTTCCTCAGTGAAAAGTGATAAGTCAAGAAGAAAGAAGATGCATTGTATCATGTCCCTATTGTTGGATGATGGGAGTGACTGACTCAAAGTAGAAGACTCAATGATAAGCAATGAAGAGGAACGACATAAGATGAATTAAGACTCTCCTATGTCTCTTCAAATATACCCATCCTAAATGCTTTATGCTTTGGAACATGAAAAAATGGAACCCTAATCTAGGATCACTCTAATGATAAGACACAAAGGCTCAACATGTGCAAGATATGACACTTAGAATTTGAACTAGGACTAGCAAAGTGTAAATCCACTATACTATGAAAGGAAAAACCTACAACACCACAAGACATGACCACATGATGATATAAGAGGACAAAAATCAGCGACACTTAGGTAAGGATTAAAGTAAAATCGCTGAATGGAAAGCATATGAAAATAGAAAGGTAAATTTCTATCCTAAAACATAAAAATTAGCAAGAAGGAAAATATGAAATGACATGTGGAAAGAAAAAGACCTAATACTAATACCCACCAAAAACAAAAAATTGTTGGGACTAGGTCCCCTACTGGAAGAAGTGCTTCAACTTCTGCCCATTAACTAGAAGCCCCACTTGATCACCATCCAGATCAACCAATTGAAAGGTGTTAGGTCCCACCACAACATCAATAAAGTATGACCCCAACCAAAGGTTGTCAAACTTGTCATGGTCACATGATTTTTCATTCTTCTTGTCCCACAATAAGACTGTGTCTCCAAACTAGAATGGTTTTCCCTTTTCTCTATGAACAAATACCATCTTGATCTATGCTTGATAATTTTTATAGTGTGTATATGTCACAAGCCTATATTCCTCTATTTGAACCAACTCATCAATGCGATTTTGCAAAGATTCCTTGTCAATTGAAAACTTTCCCAATAACTTGTATATTGACAACCTCATGTTAATTGGAAAGATAACATTTAAACCATAAATAAACTCAAAATGGATCTTTCTAGTAGCTCTCTTATTTGTAATTCGGTTTTCCCATAATGCATATTTGAGACAACTGTCCCAAGCTCTCTTGTTATCCCCGATTGTCTTCCTAATTATTAAGATAAGGTTTTTGTTGCTTGACTTTGTTAAATTGTTCCCCTCTGAATAATAGTTATCTGAATGGGCCAACGTGATCCCATACGGGGAACAAAAGAAAAGAAACTCAACCAATCTGGAAATAATAACATTGTTAGTCATAAGCTTATGTGGAACTTTGAAACTAGCAAGGATATTATCCTCCAAGAATCTGATAATGGTAGCACTAGAAGATGTCTTCAATGAAACCACTTCCACCCATCGGGTGAAGTAATTTGTAGCTACCAAAATCCATGTGTTCCCAACATAAGAACTCTGTGAGAAATTTCCAACGAAATCAAGACCCCACTACTAGAAAGGGACCTCTACTATAACCGGATCCAAAGGAAAAGCAGAGAGCTTCCGCTTTCCTTCAAATCACTAACATGCTTCACATGCTCAGACATAGGTATGAGCATACATGAATAATGTTGTCCAATAATGTCTTGCATGGATGATCTTGTGTGTAGTGGTACGAGCAAATAAATTCCCACCACACACTCTTGAAAGAAGATATCACAAGATCTCCTTAGATTCATCACAGTCCACATAATGAAAAATGACTCCCATAGGGTTCCTCCATCCTAAAGTGCCCTGCAAAAAATAATACTTGGAAGCATGAATCTACAAAGATCGCCTTTGCATATTGGTGTAGTTAGGAGGACATGATAAATTGGTAAAAAAGATAATGACATCTTGGTGCCAATCAGAATTATTGAAAGGATCAGATAAAGTATTTACCTATGGATCATGTGTCACCTCCAAATTCTTTTCTTCCATCAAATTATCTAGTCCTTGGACTCTAACCAACTTGGTAGGTATCACCTCAAGGTTATATTCTTGAATATTTGTGATCAACCTTCCCCTAGTTCCATTACATTCATTTTGCATCAAAATCTCCTTAACCATCAGAAGGGATACATAAGCAATGATTCGAGCATTCCATAAATAGGGCATAAAGTTGGACAACCCCTTCATAAGCACATAATCTTACTTTTCCATCAATTCGTAGTTCATTTCTAATACTTAAAAATCCTTTCTCATGAAATCCATTAGCTACTCCATTCCTTCATCATTCTTCTGCAAAATCACAACAACCATAGTAGAGTTAGATGTGAAAGAAAATATATGAAATCATTTTTGATAATTAGTACTAACAAGAAAGGGTGAGTGACACAAATCCTTCTTAATATCATCAAAATCTCTCTTGGATTCATCACTCCATTTAAGATCATGTCCCTTTTTCAACATGTATGAAATAGGCTTAACTATCTCCATGAAGTTGATCCTGCCAAAAAAGGATTGAATGGATTTCCTGCTAGATGGAAGAGAGATCTCCTGAATTCCTTTTACCCTTTTAGTATCTATTCTCACCCCATTCTTTGAAACTATTCTCCTGAGCAATTTTCCTTCAAAGATCCCAAGAATTAAATTCTTTGGGTTCAGTGAAATTCCAAGAGATCTAAACCTGTCAAAAAAATTCCACAAGTGAGTAATATGATCATTTCTATCCTTGGAAAAAATAGTTATATCACCTTGGTACACAACTATGAACATAAAATTGTATTTAGAGAAAACAAAGTTCATAGATTACTGAAAAGTATCCCTTGCATTCATTAACCCAAACGACATGCAAATGTAAGAATATTTTTTCCAAGGAGTTATAAAGGTCGTCTTATACCTGTCTCTCTTCATTACCATTACTCGTTTGGAACCTAAGAAGCCATCCAATGTGGACATCATACACAATCCAATAACCTCTTGTAGAACATATTCCATGTTGGGTAATGGTTAGTTTTCTTTGAGAGACACACGATTAATATTACAAAAGTCAATGCATATGTGAATCTCACCCAATTTCTTTCTGACCGACACATAATAGGCCACCCAGGGAGAGTTCTTAATTGGTTCAATTATTTTGGCCTCGTACAACTTCTGCAACTTCTTTTGGATGGTGGGAACCACCTCGGAGTTCATGAATCTGATTCTCTATCTGAAAGTTTTGGCTCCCTCTTAAAGTGGCATTTAATGGTTTATTATTTTAGTATCATGAGCATTCAACTGATCATAGGGCCATGCAAATACGTCTCGGTATTCCCTTACCAAGTCCACAATGTTGACTCACTCTTGAGGAGTGAAACCCTTCCAAACTTTGATGAGCCTCGGTGTGTCCTTAGTGTGATTTTTAATATCTTATACTTGTTGGTATGTGTAAGGTTTGTTAGGTACAAGAAGCATGTCAGATCTGTCAAATCAATTTTCTAATGGAACTAAACCTTTAGGAATTTTATTTCTCTTAGGTTGAATCATCGAAACCTTTCTCCACAATGTTGACTCACTCTTGAGGAGTGAAACACTTCCCAACATCTATGAGCCTTGGTGTGTCCTTAGTTTTGATGTTAATATCTTCTACCTGTTCGTATGCGTAAGGTTTGTTGGGTCCAAGAAACATGTTAGATCTATCAAATCAATTTTGTAATGGAACTAAACCTTTAGGAATTTTATTGCTCTTAAGTTGAATAATAAAAACCTCTTCACCATCCTAAATCTCATCAATGACATTGTTATTACACTCATTAGCACAATTTATAAAATTCAATATGTTCCTATCTTCATAAAATACCTACCATGAGCCTATATTTTCTAGAACAAAGGGGAGGAAAGATAGTTCAACCATATATGTAATGTAAGGATTAGTAAGCCATGGTTCAAAAATAGTAGTGGTAGTTGTCAAAGAACCAACCATTTTATTCAAATTCCTATCGACATGAGAGATATTAAATGCATCATAATATTCAATTTCATCCCAAACCATATTTCTATACCTCTTTAGGCATTGATTTCTAGATTTACATTGCATCCTCACCTTATTGAACACTAATTCGGAATCTTCTTCCACCTTCAATTGTTTGAACCCCATATTCATGGCCTTCTATATTCCTAACAACAAAGATTTATATTTTTCCATATTGTTAGTGCAATACAATTCTAAGCGAGAAAAAATCGATAAGTTATACCTAAAGGGGAAGTGAGGAAAACCATTTCTCCTAATCCATGTCTATTCTGGGCCCCATCAAAGTTCATCATCCAAAACCCATTGCTTTCACTCTTAGGTACAAATGGAAAAGGGACCTTCGAACAATCTATGATCACATAGGATCCTAAGTCTAGCTCTTAAACATCTAGGTAAAGTGGATCATTGTCTCCAGTGCACAGGTGCTCAACAT
Organism: Picea sitchensis; assembly: GCA_010110895.2. Classification (NCBI taxonomy): domain Eukaryota; kingdom Viridiplantae; phylum Streptophyta; class Pinopsida; order Pinales; family Pinaceae; genus Picea; species Picea sitchensis. Next base: position 188,548 of record SNQJ01S0007205.1, read on the forward strand.
GATGTAGCATCTTTTCTTCCCTATAAAATCTTACCTTCTCAACATGGGAGATTGGAATGTATTCATATGACCAATCCATTTGAATAGTTTCCTTGCATAAAAAACCCACTTCCTAGAGAGAAACATGCCCCGTTACATAGGGAAATCAATGAAAACCACATCCATAGTTAGAATTTTCTTTGGACATGCATGCAAACATACCTAAAGATCCTTGATGACCCACAAACTAACAACTCCTTCACATCCACTGCTTGTACGTTCCTATATGGTTTGGTTATCTATAATATGAGCTCATTCATAATCTCAAGCATCATAATGTGTTAAGCCCTAAATAGTGGCACATTACTCCTTAATTGGGCCATATTACATTAGTATTGTTATTTTATTTATGTCGGCTTGGATCCATTAGTTGTAATTATACCTCCTAGTCTCCTATATATACCTAGGAGACCTTTTCATTTGGAATCATATTGTATTTGTGAATTCATATGATGTATAAGTGTTATCGAACAAATCGGTAAGTGAAAACACAAACTAATCTCCCTAACTTCCACAAGAAGCTAGAACAAAACAAGACATAATACAAACTTCACCTTAGACTTCATTGCCATATAAACTAGTTTAGAGAGGTACAAGTGACATACCTTTTAAAAAACACTTGATCCTCGCTAGTGTTGTCCTTTTAGCTCCTTATTTGAGTTTGTGGGATGGTGAACATGTTTAATAAGTAAAACCCAACAAAGAGAGAGAGTATAAAGATATATATATATATTCCAATGAATTCTATGTATAAGATTGAGTTATACAATAAAAGATAAGACACCTTTATAGGGAAGAAATGTATTTTTGCATTATATTAAATGGAAAGTGGAGAATACGACCCATGCCTTGATGTTTCAAGGTCCCTTTCAATGGATCTTTTCTCCAACACACACAAACCTTTTCTCCAATGCCTTTGATGAAGAAGATCCACAATCTAACTTAGAGAAATAAAGGAAAGCTCTCAAGTATAACCTGTAGTAGAACTCTTCATGCATATTCAAGTCATTGAAAACCTTATCCTTTTCCATAAGATATCCCTCTTTATATAGGGTGAAAGAGGGATATATGAGTAAATAAATATGATCCCACTAAATTAGAGAAGCGAGTAAGATCCAAACCGATCAGAGGCCACCTCATCTTCTAGAAGATTCCCTTCTAGAACATTTTTGAATTTTGACTTTTCCTTTGCTTAAGCATCATCACACCCTATGCACATGCATCCTGCGATGATGTCACAGTACATATTTTGTGTAGACTGCGATGATCAGGCATATTTTCAACCCATGCATACAACAGGGTGAGATGACCTTCATTGTCATAGTTTTTGAAAGAGGAAAAGAAAATCATTTTTCTCATGGAGAAATTCTCTTTTAATATTTTCAGGGAACGTGAAAATGAGTTAAGAACATGTTGTCATTTGATCACTAGGGTGACCAAAATAATGTGTAACAGTATGCCTCCTAAAGTATGAAACCAGAACTTGTGACAGTTGAAATACTTTGTATAGTGTGTGTGTTGAAAACAACGAGCGCATCGATCGAGAACCTACAAAAAACCAAGAATATGCATAATAATATACCATCTTCTGAGGTAGTCATTCCCATACTCAGACTACATGTGACTTTAATCATAAGCTTCAAGTGATTCATGGCCACTAAACATACATTGTGGATCCATGTCATCAGGATTCAACATAGCCACCATAAATACACTGTGTAGCTAAGCTCTAAAAGAAGTCAAATTCGGACATAGCCATGAGACATACACAGTGGATGTATGTGTCAGTACAAACTTATGAATACTTCACCACAACCTGGACCAAGATGAAATCCAAGGTCTTCATTTCCATCGTCTCTAAGTATGAATCTAGCCATGTGATTATAGGTGTCGAAGTCGAACATGGTAGAAACCACTTGATTATCGGTCATTAATGAAAACCATTAACAAGTGTGAGGGAAAACACCATTGATGTCAATGAATCACAAGGTACTTTAGTACAATCCAACAAATGTGAATAAATGGGTTGAATTCGAACACTCAATGGAATCTTCCAATCAGGGGTAAATGATGTGAACCCATTCTTGAAAGTGAAGAAGCATGCCATTGAGGCATGCATGCTCTAAGGTACTAAATGATTTCTAATTCTTGTTCCCGGATAATGAGTTGAAGTCCACAGGAAAATACTCATCATAGGAGGGCCTTGATGTATTCTCCATCAATGACACAAAATATGTAATAGATCTAAAGTAGATCAGAGTATGAAGTGATTCAGAACTAACTCAGAGAAGGTCGACATGGTAGAAAACTTATAATTGTAGATAGCTGACTCGATAGAAGGCTTGTTTAGGATAGACTTCTCTTAAACATATGAACGACATGACAATTTTCTTGGCAACATTGACTCAAGGAGGACCCAACATATGAACTTGTGGATGGTCAAAAGAGAGACAAATGGATTTCCCAACCTGGATACAATCATGAAGGGGGGTGTCATGTTCAAGAGAGACTATTAATTCCACTAACACAAATACAAAGACACATTTCTTTCCCAATTCCCCCCCACCGTTTATGGCGAGTACCTCTTTGTTTTTATGCAAGCCTGAGGAGGATAAAATATGATTGTAAATGTAAGATCATTCTTTGGATGAGTCCCTCAAAGTATGTTTAACGAACCCTAATAAGGAGTGGTTTGATCACATATGAGTCTTTCAATGCTTGTTTAATGAGTCCAAAGAAAGAAAACTAAGTGGTTTTTTGTTTTTAGAGAGTCTGAAAAACACTTAAAGAGAACTCCATATGGTCCTTTTTAGTAATTTAGTATGAAGAGACTGAAAAAGAGATAATATACCGCTCATCACATGTTTTCTTCCAATACTTTTATGTGTGTGAAAAGAACAAGGTCCCTCGGATATCTTTTCATGTTTACGGAGCTTGAAAAGAGCTTAAAGGATAGTCCATAGGTTTTGTTTTTCATATTACCAATGCGAGTTCAAAAAAATGACAAAAAATCACTCGATTACATTCTCATGGTTTCACGAGTGTGAGAAAGAATTAAGAATGTGCTCAGAGTTTTTCCTAAATAACCCTAAAAGCATCTGTACATAAGAAAAATACGCAAAAACAATAAAAAAAGATGGACCCTTATTCAAACGTCTCGTCTTTAGACCTTTGAATCTGCAATAGTAAACACTTCACAAAGTTGGTTAGACTTTAGGGCATGGATTAAATATAAAAAATAATTTAATTTTGCAATAAAATATGGTAAAAAACAATCAAATAGGCCAAAACACCATTTTTCTATTTCATTTGCAAATTTACCAAAATAGTGCCCCCAAACCCTCTTTTCTCCCCAAATTTCAACTGTCGATTCTAGAGAACCTGGTGGATCATTTTGTGAACCGTCTTCATAAAAAAGGTAACCTTCTTCTTCTTTATCTTTTCATGGTTTAAAATTTTGTTTTTACAGGTTAAATTTGGATTTTGGGCCGATTGTTTTGGGCTACCTGCACATTGAGATCATCGCAGGTCCAGAGTATCGTGAACTGCAATGATCTAACATCATCATAGGGGACACAAAGAGAGGGTGCGAAATCATCGCTCTACGTAAAAGCACAACCCTGTGATGACCGCAGTCCAATTTTTGAAAAGATAAATTTAACTAGAAAAACTTCCAGGAATGAATTTTTTATGTTTCTAATCTTCTTTTGATGTTCCTTGGTAGGCTTTCCTTTGTCAAAATGCTTGAGTGGTATGAATGAGAGCATGAGGAAGAAGACTATTTTTCCAGGAATGAGTCAAGCATAGTTATGGCGCTTAGGCAATGTGGTTTTCTCAAGTTTTTTAAGATTCAAATAATGAGAGCCCAATTGAGGTTTCTAGAGTATCTGCTTCACCTTGGGATGTGAATGAACAAACCTTTCGTGTGGGTGTACATACACTCACATTGGAAATAGAGGATATCTACTTTTTGGTGGGGTTGTCTCACCATTGTTCATTTCTATCACTCACAAGCAGCAGTGGTGGGGGAGAACCCATGGATTACTATGTTTCTCATCATTGTGTGACAGGTACGAAAAAACATAGTGGCAAGGTGTCCATCATAGATGTTCGGGATTTACCATTACAGACCATCCTTTATACCATTACCCACATGGAAAGGAGTGAATCTCCCCATATGGCTTTGCAAATCCATTTTTAGTACGCGATAGAGTGCATGGAACCCAGGGTCTTCAACTGGTGTGAGGTTGTCCTGAAGAGCATGAAAAAGAAACTAACGAAGTGTTGAAATAGTTGGTTGAAACAGTTCGGTTAGAGGTCCATTTTGGTGTCCTTCTTCTTGGAGAGATTTCTCGTCCTACGTCTACAAGTGGAGTGGGGTATACCCTCTCCACAATATCCATGAATGAAGAGGTGAGTGGACCTAATGGCTCGTCATGGTGGTGTTCCTATTGTCAATTATGACGATGTTTTCTTCTAATGGCCGAGGAATCAACTAATCATGGTGGAAGACTATGCATACATTGGGATGTATTTCCATGGAGATCCTGACTTATCTCTTCCTGAGGGATCCCAGTGGGGGGACATAGGTAAAAAGGAAATTTTCGTTATATGATGTTTTTGATATTTTAATTATATAAAATGTTTTTGTGTCATCTTTCCAAGACTAATCAAGTGCTCTCAATAATGTAGGCATGGGGACTTATCATCCTCCAATATCATTTCCCATATAGAGGAAAGGAGAGAGAGGTGTTGTAGTAGGGTTGGCTGCCACAAATATCGAGGTGATTGAACAGAACCTAGAGGGATTAACCATGAATGTCCCTGATGCCACGGTGGATGAAATTCCTAGGCACTATCAACGCCACACAGTTGGTGTATTTGCATTTATTGGTTGAATGCTCTGTAAAGTGGCACAGGAAGTTTCTTGTTACAAAGAGAAACGTCCTTGATTTTTTTTGTACATGAATCCATGAGCTTCACTTTTTGATATTTTGGTCTTTGGACAAACACTTTTTGTAACATTTTGTCGTTATAAATATAAAGTTCCTATCGGCTTACTTGTTTTTGTAAAAAACGTGTGATTGGGTTTATAAATGTCTCAAATGTCTGTCTAACACATAATTAGCCAATGCATCTGTCAATGTATTTAGACATCTAGAAAATGTGTTGATACTCAATGTAATCAAAATGTCTTTCTAGGAGGAGAATTCATAAATATACCTGTAACAAAATAGGACTTCGGATGGAATAAATGATACTTAACTACAATACTACTAACTATGAATCAAGTCGTACAATAATATGATGAATTCCAAGTGAAATAGTCTTAGTTAGAAACTCGATAACTGCATTGTATTCTGAGATATTATTAGTTGCAGGACCAAGGCAAACACCATGTAGACTGATCAATTCATCCGTAGGTGCATAGACTTCCCATACAACAGACACTAGGTTTTGAGTACTGCGACTAGCACCATCAACAAAGCCGATATAAGGTAGCAAAGACACCTACATATGGAAACCAAGCACAATGAAAGGTAAGCAACTGAAAGGCGAAACCAAAAAACTAAAAAAGCACACAAGAGTATCATACACTAAAAATACACAACACTCATGCAAAAATGATTTAAGCATAGTAATTATTCAAGTAAAGCCCATTTATGGGTTCACTCCAAAGAATTCCATCATAATATACCAGCTCATAAGCCCCTTTCTCTAACACTCATTTCAAAAATGATTTAAGCATAGTAATTATTCAAGTAAAGCCCATTTATGGGTTCACTCAAAAGAATTCCATCATAATATACCAGCTCATAAGCCCCTTTCTCTAACACTCATTTCACAATATAAGGGCCACACCACATGGGCTCAAATTTGTTGGCCCCTAATAAGTCACGATCATGTTCATAAAGAAGAACCAAATCACCTTCAGAAAAAACTTGATGTTTGACATGCTTGTCATATTGAGATTTGACACGCTTTTTAATAGTTTCAATGACTAAGGAAGCATCATGGTGAGTCTCGTCTAATTGCATCAAATACAAGAGATGTTCCTCTTCGGTTGAGGTGTTAAGGAGAAGTTTGGCATCTAGTTTCAAAGATGGGATTTCACATTGAATCGACAGAATCGCTTCAATACAATATACTAATTGAAAATCTGTGAACCTCATGGAAGACTTAACAGATGTCTGATAGGCCCATAATTCCGAGAAGAGCATCGTGTGCCAACTTGACTTGTGAATTCCTACCATCCGTCGAAGCATAATAGTGAGAAATTTGTTGATTCTTCAACCTGGCCATTGGCCTGCAGATAGTAAGGGGTTGAGTTTTCATGTTGAAGACCCAACTTCTCGGTAAGCTCAGACATCATGAAATTGCAAAAATGACTACCATGGTTAGTGCCGATGGATTGAGTTACACCAAATCTAGTAACGATATGATTTAAAATGAATAACGTTGCAGTTTTCCTTGTATTGTCAAATGTAGGCGTTGCCTTGGCCCACTTATTGAAATAATCCACAGATACGATGATGTATCCATGCCCCCCGACTGAGTCAAGGTTACATGTCATGAAGTCAATGACCCATTTAGCGAATGGAACAACGAAAACTACAAGGTGAAGAGGAGCAGTATGAGATCAAATATTATTGTTGTAGGTTTGACAAGCGTGGAATTTTTGGATGGCAATAATGCAATCTTTAAACAATGAAGGCCAAAAGTAACCATCTCATAAGATATTTTGGGAAGTGTCATACCCAGACATATGACCGCCACATGCTCTAGAATGAAATTCATTCAAATCTTTCTCAGCTTCATAATAAGTGAGACATCGTTGAAATATGGAATCAATACCATGACGGTAAAGAGTATCACCAAGGATAATATATTGACGTGCTTGATACTGAATACGAAGACGATCTGTACTAGAAATATTAAGCTAAAAATTTTGGTTTTGAAGATAAATGATAATGTCTCCATACCATATGTTGTCATAACTGATCAAAAAGAGAGATTCATCAGGAAAGGAATCTTCTGCCACAATTTTTTTTTTAGTAGAGGTAAGGTCACATATAAACTCGGAAAAAACCAAATTCTTCTTTGACTTGGTGTGCTCAAACTCCAAATCAAACTCCTAGAGAATAACTATCCATTTAGAGTATTTTCCCCCCCAACAATTGTTGAGTAAGGATGTGTTGCATGTGGTTGAAATTGTAAATGATTGTGGTTTTGCGTAATAAGATGTAGTGACGAACAAGTTGAATAGCATGAACAACTTCCAAGGCCAGTTTCTCCACATGTAAATAATTGGTTTCAGTGGTCGTGAGACTCCGACTCAAATAATATATAACATGTGAATCATGCAAATCATTCTCTTGGAATAGAACCATAGAAATGGTAGAGTGCGAAGAAACTAAGTACATGAAATAATATCTACTATAATCGGGTGGAAATAAAAGTGGTGTGCGAGTCAAGGAGAGTTTCAAAGCTTCAAAGGATTTTTTGGCAGTGTCGTCCCATAAAAAATCGTAACCCTTTTTAATAAGTCGAGTAAATTATTTTGTTAATTCAACATAGTTGGGGATAAATCGACGTACAAAATTCCCTTTCCCTTGCAAACTTTGGAGTTGGCATAGTGTGGAAGGAGGTAAATTGAGGATAGCCTAAAATTTTAGAGGGTCTACTCTAATCCCATGTGTAGACATGATAAAACCAAGAAGTCGTCCCTACTCCACACAAAAAACACATTTATGTGGATTTAATCGTATACGATGATAACAACAACGTAGAAAAATGGCTCGTAAATGTGTTGGTTGATCTTGACGACGCATAGAGTGCACCGGTAAATTGTCTAGGTAAGGTTGTACACTGTGCTTAATGTCATGAAAAGCATAAGACATAGCACGTTGAAAAGTCACACCAACATTTTTTAGACCAAAAGGTAGTTTACGGTATACGAAGGTTCCCCAAGGGAAAATAAAAGAAGTAGTATGTTGAACTGTAGGTAAAATATTGATTTGATTATAGACGGAGAAACTGTCTAGCAAGGAGAAGATTTCACTATCGGCACAGTCATCAACAATATGGTCAATGAAAAGGGTTGGATAATTGTCTGTGGGACAAGCTTTGTTGGTATCACTATAATCTACACAAACAAAGATCATGCCTTGTTTCTTCGTAACTGGAACAATATTGGACACCTAATCAGTCAAAGCCACTGGATATAATAAACTGTATTTAAGAAGTTTTTCAACTTCGATCTTAATAGAAACAACTTTGCATGGATGTACTAGGAGAATTATTTGTCGAATGGGTTTAGCATCTGAGTAAGTATTAATCTCATGTACAACAATATGTGGATCAATGCTAGACATTTCTTTGTAACTCTAGGCAAAAACATCACAAAAATCTTGGGAAATATCTTTGTAAATACGAACCTCATCAGCAGAACATGAGGCACGGATGTGAACATTTTCCACAACTCTAGGTTTAATAAAAATATCAAGAGGGATGGTAGGTGAAATGTTACCCAAGTTCCCTTCATACAAAACATCATGTGTTGGTTCAGGAATAAAGGAAATAATAACAACAATAGATGAAGTCAAAATCTATTGATAACTCTCTATGGTCTCTAGTTCCAAGAAGAGAATAGAAAGATTATGTCTATCGTCCCACGGGGTATATTCCATAAACATGACTATCATTATCATATCATCGGTGGAAAATACCACGTGAAACATATAAGGAGGTGTATCACAAAGAGAATGAGGAGAAGGATTTGTCAATTGAATAACTTGATAATCCAATTCTACTAGACTCAAAGGCATTCGGTCATTGTAACGAAGATAGTCATCAGAGATAGGTACTATCCAAGGGTCGTAAGACTTAGGGGGTTCACCAAAAATGGTTGATATTATGTTAATATAAGCAACAAAAGGAGGATAAATATCAGGTGGTGGAATGGTAAATGTACCCATTAATGATGAATCCTTTAGAAGAAGCCATACCGACATTCTCATAACCGGAAGGTGTTTTCACAATCAGAATCAGAATTAAAAAAGGCAAGTTGATCGATAGTAACGAATTTTCCCTGGTGTGAGAAATGTAACACACGAAAAAGAGTGGAAACAACTGCTCGTATGGAATCAATCCAACTACGACCAAGTAGAAGGTTCTAATCGAGAGTTGCACCAAATACCTCAACCTCAACATTAACCACTTTACCTTCTAATGTAATAGGCAACGAAGGAATAACACCATAAGGTGTAAAACCTATACCATTAAAATATTTTAGAGCATTGTGTGACTCGGAAAGGGTAGGAGATCCAATGGCTTTCCAACAAGTGACAGACATGATGCAAGTCTAAGCTCCTTTGTCAATAACGGTTCGAGAAATATTATTATTTTCGAAAACAACTTGTATTTGAAATGTTAATTGAGGAGGAAGCCTTGGAATATGATCTTCCAAGTAAAATATTATCAGGTTCGTATCGGCAGGATCAATTCCACCAATATCCTAAAACAGGGACTTCCGTTGGGTAGGACAACTTTGAAGGAATTCGAGAGATGACATCACAGAGGGTGCTTGCGCAAGGTCTTCTACAATACTGTAGTTTTGGGCATCACATGCGTGAGGATTAAATAACGAATTTCAAACAACTCCATTAGGAGGAGGATGAAGAATTGTATCTAGGCCCAGTCGTTCAAGATGAAGAGGATCGTTTGGAGGTGAAGTTGGTGGAGGAGGTTGAACCAATGGAGGTGGTGAATCATCAACTTTCTCTTTCGAAGGAGAATAATCTTTGGCTTGAGTAGCAACTGCAACTTCATTGTTATTGGAGTCATCAGCACACATAAGTACATAAGATGCGGTAGAGGGAGAAGGTTGGTCATGAATGACCAATTGGGCCTGCCATTGAGAAGGAAACAACTGTGACAAAACGGTGGGTGTAGGAGGTGTGTCGGTCCCTTGCAGGAATTTAGTAACCTAAATACATCGTGGAAAATATTTTGTATAATGATCCTCACCACAGATAAGGCAAGGATAATGAGGTTTGTTCTTGTCTTTCTCATCAACAAGATGAGTCTTGGATTTATCAGATTGTTGATTATTATTTTTGTCCTCTTTATTCTTCCACTTCCCTTTCTTTTTATTTTGATTTTTACCGGTAGGTGTAGATTGAACTAAATTAACTTTAGAGGTTTTACCGGGAGAAGGAGTCAGAGGAGGATTATTTTTTACATTAGGAGTAGTAGACTTGGGATTGGAATGACTGGCTTGTTTAGACTGAGTCTTAGCATGAAAAGTGCCAATCATTCCATCAACAACATGAGAAGCTATTGGAGGTGTTGGGGTTGGATTCATAGACGGGAGAGGAGCATCAGGGATCAATTCATATAATGTCTCCATTTGTGAATAAACGAGATCCAAGTATTGAGCATGACTAATTGTCTTCTCTTCAGTGATGACACCACCCATGGAAACATCACGTGATATAGGACCAATGAGTGACTTGGTAAACCACTCATCCAATAGTTTATCAGGAAGGGGAACTTTGATTAAGAATCTTCTCCTCCTCCACTCATAAATGTGATCGGAAATGTGAGTAGAAGAGGATTTTTTAAATGAACTCAAAATTCCAGTTCCTGTCTTTTTTCGTATTGGTAATTGGTAATGTGTTAAGAAATCCATAGCTAAGGTATTGAAGTCATTGAAGAATCCTCGTGGTAATTAAATATACCATTTGGTTTCCGAACCCGTAAGAGTTCATTGGAAAAGATGTAATCTAATAGAGTCATCCATCAAGGAGTTGGATGAACAACAAAGATGGAATGTCATGACATTATTATTTGTGTCTTCTCTCGATTGGCCATCAAACATAGGATTGCGTGATGGAAATTTGGAAGGTATGACGATCCAATAAGGAGAATGCAAAATAGGATCATTCAAAATCCTAGATAAATTCGGTAAATCCAAAGTAGCAAGAAACAACAATTGTCTGTTCACTTGAGGAAAATGGTATTTTTGAGGAGGTAGTCACGTAAGTATACCAGTAGGACCATAATAAGTATGTATATAGTTAGAGAGTCCTGACAAATTCGGTGGTAGAGGATTTTGAGTCAAATAGATAACATGAGGTGGTTGATTTGGTAAGCTTCCTTAGAAAGGAGCATTAGACTGAAAATTTTGACCCCAAGTAGGATTCAAAGATCCTGGATATGTTTTCCTAGGATTAGGGGGTATGAAAGAATTAACCTGAAGATTTTCCCCACTGGGCGATCATTGATTACCATGGAAAGGAAAATTCCAAGGTTGAGATTGTAATCCAGGGGTATTTTGTGCATACACTGGGTTATGGCCTCCAACTTGAGGTTTCCCCCCAACTTGATATTTCCCCCCAACTTGAGGTTGACCTCCAACATGAATTAGAAAACCAGAAGCGATAGAATGAATTGTGACTCCAACTTGATTGGAGCTACTAGGACCAGGACGATTAGATCCTCTAGGTGAAGATGGAGGAGGAATGCTAGGCTACCTGAAGAGAACTTGGGTAGGTGTAGGAACAAAAATACTAGCAACATTGTACCCAGGAAGAACAAAAATGTTAGACCCTCTGGATGGATTCTGGGTAGGATTAGAAATGGAAGTATTCAAAGGAGTATACCTAGGAGGAAGTGATGGATTTGATCTAAGAGGAAGTGGTTTTCCAATAGGATCTTGAGTGATTACTGCACTTCCAACAGAAACAGACATAGCTTGTGGGACTATGGTAGATTTAGCGAGTTGGAGAGGACGAATTGTGTGAGAACCAACCAACAATTGGTCTGAAATTGTGATAACATTACCAGTCATTCCAGTAAAATGATCTAAAGGTAATGTATAAGTATTGGAATTCATAGGAATATGTGATCCCATGGGTTGATTAGGACTCATTCCTAGTTTATCAAAAATATTATGCCCTAAAGAGGTCCTCCAAAGAGAACGGACATGGTTGGAGCTAGGATTAAAAATTCCAACAGTATGAACCAAAGTTCTAAATGAATCACTCTGAAAGAGTGGTTGAGTAGGTATTCTAGTATAATATTCATAAACAACATCTCCTGATGAATTCATCCAGAGAAAAAGTGGATATTGTTCAACACTCAATAACGGATTTACAGGAAGTATTGATTCCTCCAAAGGAGTAGAATGTTGAATCTTAGAGGCTATGTCATTATTGACTACTCCTTCAGGAGAACCCTCTGGTGAGTTAGGAAGAAAAGGAGTGTATTCTTTCAGATCTTCTAGAGGTAACCCTTGCATCCTACTTAAACGATGAGGTCTAATGTCGGCTGCACCAAATAAATAATGACATAAATATATGGCCAACTAGAGAAACAAACACCACTCACTAATAAAATCTAGATACCAAACACACAAACAAACCTTATTATTTAGAAGTCATTAGTTGGTGATGAAATCCAATGTCGTGAAATCAAAACAAGAAGGGGTCAGGATAAATCAGGTGGAAAAGTTACGTTGACGACCTACTTAATGGACTTACACCCTGGTGCAAGATCCCACACATAATTGTGGGTGTACCCTTGAAGGAGCCTAAGTGCGTTTGGCCAATGTCAATTCCAGGTACCGTGAAGACTTTCCCCTCCACAGTCACCTCATGTAAAGACTCTAAATATATAGGCTACTAATGTTACCAATTACGACAATGATTGATGGGAAAGTAGTCGACAGTCTGATCCACATGCAAAGGCAGAGTATCTAAGCCTGAAATCAACTCGAGAAGGTCCCCACATGGTTTTCTTCTCAAGTGACCCCCAATAATACGAAGAATCTATACACTAAGACCAACAAACTAGGGTGAGTAACTCTGTCGGCCCTAATGCGACCTTGTGATTGACCCTTGTGTTAGAAGGGCTTCCCAGGACAAAATCTAGTAAGTGGATGTGAACTCTCCCTATCACAAGATACTATTGTCTGTTTTGATGCTTTGGAGAGTGTGCCTTATAACCTATTCCAAAGTGCTATCCTAGCTAATGTTGGTGTATAAAAGTTCTACAAATTAAAAGTTGCTAATAGATTTTAAAATTACATTGTATTTTAAAGGTTATTGCTTACTCAAAAGGGAAACATAAATGAAACTAATGATGTATTCAACCTCGACCCAATAAAATGCAATAAGAGATTATATGAAATCGTTTAATTCGATGAACTCTAATTACAACCGGGAGAAGGTTTCTCTTTTTAGAATAAAAAATCTACGAAACACAATTTCTCAATTTTGGAATGAAATAAATTCCAAACAATCAAAGACTACTAAATTTTCCAATTTTTCTCTTCGTACAAATATTTGACTGCAACAATTTTCTTTCAAAGACTACTAAAAAGAAGAATAAACTTTAGTTCTTTCTTTCTCAAACCATATCGGAGATGTAATGAAGAAAATAAATCATGGTCCAAGAAAACTAGTGCATTCTCAACACTATTCCCAAATCAAATTGACAATGTAAGAAAAAATGAAATGATAATAATTTTTTTGTCAGATGAAAAAAAAAAAATGTCTCTTAAGAAATTAACAATACAGAAAGTAAAAACAATCCAAAACTCAAAATAAATCAAGGACCCTTTATCAAAAAAGAACTCAGGACCAAAATCTTGAGATTATTCCCTTGTGAATAGAAATCAAAAGAAAAACTTGCAAAGATTATAAATAAGACTTTCAGTTTTCGAAAATCAATCAAATGTAGGATTAAAAGTTGTAAATCAATCATTCACTAGTGCCAAAATTTCATCTAAGGAAGTAAAGACAAAACTGGGTAGAGAAAAGAAAAATGGTTGTCACCCAACAATTCCTACAGGAATCGTCGCAGGATGTAGAGGAGTACAGTGTGACGATCTAGGATCATCGTAGGCTATCAATAAGGTAAAATGCAAATTCATCACACTGGTCTGCACTAGTAGAGGGCGATGAAAGAGGATCTTCACAGGCTGAGTATAGGACACAATGCGATGATCTCTGAAAATAAAGAAAATTAGGAAGACATTTTTTTTTCTCAATGAACCTTTAGACCCAGGGAGTCAAGATGTATCACCCACAGATTCAAAGAATGAAATTAACTAGAAGAAGGCAGGCTAAAATAAAATAATAAGAAAAAAACCAAAAAAGGTTGTATCCCCAGTATGGTCGCCAATTTTTTTATTGGAGAAATTGGTAAGTGCAGACAAAAACTAATCTACCTAACTTCCACAGGAAGCTAGAAAAAACAACACAGAATACAAACTTCACCTTAGACTTCATTTCCATATAATCTAGTTTAGAGAGGTACAAGGGACATAACCTTTAAACGACGCTTGATCGTCACTAGTGTCATCCTTTTATCTCCTTCTTTGAGTCTATGGGATGGTGAACCTGTTTAAGAAGTACAAACCAACAAAGAGAGAGAGTACTTAAAAGGAGTTATACATTAAAAGCTAAGACACCTTTATAGGGAAGAAATGTATTGTTGCATTATATTAAATGGAAAGTGGAGAATACAACCCATGCCTTGATGTTGCAAGGTCCCTTTCAATGGATCTTTTCTCCAACACACACACACCTTTTCTCCAATGCCTTTGATGAAGAAGATCCACAATCTAAATTAGAGAACTAAAGCAAAACTCTCAAGTATAATTGTAAGTTTTAAACTTGTGAAGTAAAGAAATGCATATAGATTCTTAAGAAAAACAAAAATTAATCAATGGCTCATACACATAGTACACAAATATTTACACTGGAAACCCTTAACCAGGAGAAAACCTTTCAACTCTTCATTGTATTAATTTCACCAGTCACCATACAATATATACAATGTTTTTAGGTATTCCGTAGATACCAAAAACCTAATCCCTTAATCTGGGAGTTGGCGTAGTGGAGAAGGAAGTAAATTGAGGAGAGCCTCAAATTTCAGAGGGTCTACTCTAATCCCATGTGTAGACATGATAAAACCAAGAAGTCGTCCCTACTCCACACAAAAAACACATTTATGTGGATTCAATCGTATGCGATAATAACGAAAACGTAGGAAAATTGCTCGTAAATGTGTAGGGTGATCTTGATGATGGATAGAGTGTGCCAATAAATAATTTAGGTAAGGTTTTACAATGTGCTTAATGTCATTAAAAGCGTAAGACATAGCATGTTGAAAAGTCATGCCAACATTTTTGAGAGAAAAGGTAGTTTCCGGTATGTGAAGGTTCCCCAAGGGAAAATAAAAGCAGTCTTATGTTGATGCGTAGGTAAAATATTGATTTGATTATAGACGAAGAAACTGTCCATCAAGGAGAAGATTTCACTATCGACACAGTTGTCAACAATCTGGTCAACAAAAGGGGTTGGATAATTGTCTTTGGGGAAAGCTTTGTTGATATCCCTATAATCTACACAAACACATATCGTGCTTTGATTCTTCATAACTGGAAAAAGATTGGACACCTAATCAGTCAAAGCCACTGGATATACAAAACCAGATTTAAGAAGTTTTTCAACTTCGAGCCTAATAACAGCAGATTTGTGTGGATGTACTCGGAAAAGTATCTATTGAACGGGTTTAGCATATGAGTATGTATTAATCTCATGTACAACAATATATAGATCAATTCTAGGAATTTCTTCGTAACTCTAGGAAAAAACATCAAGGAATTATTGTAAAAGAGATTTGTAAATACAAACCTCATCAGCAGAACATGAGGCACTGATGTGAACATTTTCCACGAATATGGGTTTAATCAAAATATCAAGAGAGATGGTAGGTGAAATGTTACCCAAGTTCCCTTCATACAAAACATTGTGTGTTGGTTTAGGAACAGAGGAAATAATAACAACAGTATACGAAGTCGAAATCCGTCGATAACTCTCTATGGTATTTGGTTCCAAGAAGAGAATAGAACGATGATACCCATCATCCCACGAGGTATCTTCCATATAAATGACTGTCATTGTAATCTCATCGGTGGTAAATACCACATGAAACAGACCAGGAGGTGTATCATAGAGAGAATGAGGAGAAGGAGTTTTCAATTGAATAGCTTGATAATCCAATTCTACTGGACTCATAGGCATTTGATCGCCGTAACAAAGATATTCATCAGAGATAGGTACTATCCAAGGGTCGTAAGACTCATGGGTTTCACCAACAGTGGTTGATATCATGTTAATCTAAGAGACAAAAGTAGGAGGAATATCAGGTGGTGGACTGGTAAATGTACCTATTAACGATGAATCCTTTAGAATACCCATACTGACATTCTCATAACTGGGAGGTGTTTTCGCAATGGAAGGTATGTTTCTAGTACATGAATCAGAATTAAATAATGCAAGTTGATTGACAATAACAAATTTTCCCTGGTATGGGAAATGTAACACACAGAAAAGAGTAAAAACAATTGCTCGCATGGAATAAATCCAACTACGGCCAAGTAGAAGGTTGTAATCGATAGGTGCATCAAAGACCTCAACCTCAACATTAACCACGTTACCTTATAACGTAATAGAAAACGAAGGAAGAACACCATAATTCTTAAACCCTATACCATTAAAATATTTTAGAGTATTGTGCGACTCGGTAAGGTCAGGAGAGCCAATGGATTTCCAAAAAGTGAGGGACATGATGCAAGTCGAAGCTCCTTCATCAATAACAGTTCAACAAATATTCTTATTTTCCAGAACAACCTATATTTGAAACACTAATAGAGGAGGAAGCCTTGGAATATGATCTTGCAAGTAAAATATTATCAGGTTTGTATCAGTAGGATCAATTACACTAATATCCTTTAAAAGTGCCTTTTGTTGAGTAGGACAAATTTGAAGGACTTCGAGCGCTGACATCACAGAGGGTGCTTGCACAAGGTCTTCTACAATACTGTAGTTTTGGGTAGCATGTGCGTGAGGATTAAACAACAACTTTCAAAAAACACCCTGAGGAAGAGGATGAAGAATTGTATCTAGGCCCCGATTGTTTGAGATGAAGAGGACCATTTGGAGGTGAAGTTGGTGGAGGAGGTTGAACCAATGGAGGTGGTGAATCATCAACTTTCTCTTTCGAAGGAGAATAATCTTTGGGTCAAGTAGCAACTGCAATTTCATTCTTCTTGGAGTCACCAGCACACATAAGTACATAAGACATGGTAGATGGAGAAGGTTGTTCATGAATGACCAATTGGACCTACTGTTGAGAAGGAAACAGTTGTGACAAAATGACGGGTGTAGGCAGTGTGTTGGTCCCTTGCAGGTATTTAGTAACCTCAACATGTTGTGGACAATCTTTCGTATAATGATCCTCACCACAGATAAGGCAATGAAAACAAGGTTTGCGCTTGTCTTTCTCATCGACAGAATGAGTCTTGGGTTTATCAGATTGTTGATTATTATTTTTGTCCTCTTTTTTCTTCCCCTTCCCTTTCTTTTTATTTTGATTTTTACTGGTAGGTGTAGATTGAACTGAATTAACTTCAGAGGTTTTACTGGGAGAAGGAGTCGGAGGAGGCGTATTTTGTACATTAGGAGTAGTAGACTTGGGATTGGAATGACTGGCTTGTTTAGATTGAGTCTCAGCGTGAAAAGTTCCAATCATGACATCATTAGCATGAGAAGATACTGGAGGTGTTGGGGCTGGATTGGTAGATGGGAGAGGAGCATCAAGGATCAAGTCATATAGTGTGTCCATTTGTGAATAAACGAGATCCAAGTATTGAGCACGACTAATCACCTTTTCTTTTGTGATGACACCACCCATGGAAACATCACGAGCTATAGGACCAATGAGTGACTTGGTAAACCACTCGACCAATAGTTGATCAGGAAGGGGAACTTTGATTAAGCGTCTTATGCTCCTCCACTCATAAATATAATAGAAAATGTGAGTAAAAGAGGATTGTTTAAATGAAATCAAAATTTCAGTTCATGTCTTGTATCGTATTGGTAATTGGTAATGTGTTAATAAATCCATATCTAAGGTATTGAAGTCATTGAAGAATCCTCGTGGTAATTAAATATACTATTTTGTTTCTGAACCCATAAGAGTTTGTTGGAAAATACCTAATCTAATAGAGTCACCTATCAAAGAGTTGGATGAACACAAAAGATGGAATGTCATGACGTGATTATTTGGCTCTTCTCCTGATTGACCATCAAACATAGGAATGCTTGATGGAAATTTGGCAGGTATGACAGGCCAATAAGGAGAATGAAAAATAAGATCTTTCAAAATACTATATAAATTCAATAAATCCAAAGTAGCAAGAAACAACAACTGTTTGTTCGCTTGAGGAAAATGGTAGTTTTGAGGAGGTAGTCGCGTAGGTATACCAGTAGGACCATAAGTAGTTTGTAGATAGTTAGAGAGTCCTGACAAATTCGGTGGTGGAGGATTTTGAGTTGAATTTCCAACCTGAGTTGGTTTATTAGGTAAGCTTCCTTGTAAAGGAGCATTATACTGAAAATTTAGACCCCAAGTAGGATTCAGAGATTCTGGATATGTTTTCTCATGATTAGGGGGTATGAAAGAATTAACCTGAAGATTTTTCCCCCCAAGTGGTCATTGATTACCTTGGAAAGGAAAATTCCAAGGTTGATATTGTAATCCATGGGTATTTTGTCGATACACTGGGTTATGGCCTCCAAGTTGAGGTTTCCCCCCAACTGGAGATTTCCCGCCAACTTGAGGTTGAAATCCAATAGGAATTTGAAAAATAGAAGCGACAAAATGACTTGTGACTCAAACTTTATTGGAGATACTAGGGCTAGGACAATTAGATCCTCTAGGTGAAGGTGGAGGAGGAATTCTAGGCCCCTTGGAGGGAACCTGGGTAGGTGTAGGAACAAAACTACTACCAACATTGTACCCAAGAAGAACAAAAATATTAGACCCTCTGGATGGATTCTGGGTAGGATTAGCAATGGAAGTATTCAAAG
Organism: Picea sitchensis; assembly: GCA_010110895.2. NCBI lineage: Eukaryota > Viridiplantae > Streptophyta > Pinopsida > Pinales > Pinaceae > Picea > Picea sitchensis. The sequence continues at coordinate 207,534 of SNQJ01S0007205.1, forward strand.
CATTATACCCAAGAGGAAGTGACATATTTGATATAAGAGGAAGTGGTTTTCCAATAGGAGCTTGAGTGATTACCGCACTTCTGGCAGAAACATGCATAACGTGTGGGACTGTGGTAGATTTAGCGAGATGAAGAGGAAGAATTGTGTGAGAACCAACCAACAATTGGTCTGAAACTGTGATAACATTACTGTTTGTTCCAGTAAAATGATCTAAAGGTACTGTATAAGAAGTGGAAGTCACAGGCATATGTGATCCCATTGGTTGATTAGGACTCATTCCTAGTTTATAAAAAATATTGTGGCCTAAAGAGGTCCTCCAAAGAGAATGGACAAGAACAGAGCTAGGATTAAAAATTCCATTAGTATGAACCAGAGTTCTAAATGAATCACTCTAAAAGAGTGGTTGAGTAGGTATTCTAGTATAATCTTCAGAAACAACGTCTCCCGATGAATGAATCCGGAGAAAAAGTGGATCTTGTACAACACTCAATAATGGATTTACAAGAAGTGTTGATTCCTCCAATGGAGTAGAACTTACAATCTCAAAGGCTATGTCGTTATTGATTTCTCCTTCAGGAGAACCCTCTAGTGAGTTAGGAAGCAAAGGAATGTATTCTTTTGGATCTTCTGGAGGTAACCCTTTCATCCTACGTGAACGGAAAGGACCGATGTTGGATGCACCAAATAAATAGTGAAATAAATCTATGGCCAACTAGAGAAAAAAACAACACTCACTAATAAAATCTAGATACCAAACACACAAACAAACCTTCTTATTTAGAAGTCACTAGTTGGTGATGAAATCCAATGTCCTGAAATCAAGATAGGAAGGGGTCGGGATAAAGCGAGTGGAAACGTTATGTTGACAACCTACTTAATGGACTTACACCCTAGTGCAAGCTCCCACACATAATCATGGGTATACCCTTGAAGGAGCCCGAGTGATTTTAGCCAACGTCGATTCTAGATACTGTGAAGACTTTCCCCTCCACATTCACCTCATGTAAAGACTCTAAATATATAGGCTACTAAGGTTACCAATTATGACAATGATGCTTGGGGAAGCAATCGACAGTCCGATCCACATGAAAAGGCAGGGTATATAAGACCGAAATCAATTCGAGAAGGTGCCCATGAGGTTTTCTTCTCAAGTGACTCCCAATAATACACACAATCTCTACACTAAGACCAACAAAGCAGAGTGAGTAACTATGTCGACCCTAATGCGACCTCATGATTGACCCTTGTGTTAGAAGGGAAAGTGGATTTGAACTCTCCCTATCAAAAGATACTATTGTGTGTTTTGATGTTTTGGAGAGTGTTCTTACAACCTATTCCAAAGTGCTATCCTAGCTAATATTGGTGTATAAAATTTCTAGAAATTAAAAGTTGCTAATAGATTTTAAAATTACGTTGTATTTTAAGGGTTGTTGCTTACTCAAAAGGGAAACATAAATGAAACAGATGATGTATTCAACCTTGACCCAATAAAATGAAAGGATAGATGATATGAAATCATTTAATTTGATGAACTCTAATTACAATGGGGATAACCTTTCTCTTTTTAGAATAAAAAAGCTACGAAACACAATTTCTCAATTTTGTAATGAAATAGATTCCAAACAGTGAAAGACTACTAAATTTTCCAATTTTTCTCTTCCTACAAATATTTGAATGCAACAATTTTCTTTCAAATACTAATAAAAAGAAAAATAAACTTCAGTTCTTTCTTTCTCAAACCAGATCAAAGATGTGATGAAGAAAAGAAAGCATGGTCCAAGAAAACTAGCACATTCTCAACATTATTCCCAAATAAAACTCACAATGTAAGAAAAATTGAAATGATGAGAAGTTTTTTTGTCAAATGTAAACAAAAAATGTTTCTTAAGAAATTAACAATCCTTAAAGTAAAAAAAATCCAAAACTCAAAAGAAATCAAGGAACCTTTATCAAAAAAGAACTCAGAACCAAAATCTTAAGATTATACCCTTGTGATGAGAAATCAAAAGAAGGTTTGAAAATCTTATAAAGAAGACTTAAAAATTTTGAAAATCAATAAAATGTAGGCTTAAAAGTTGTAAATCAATCATTCACTAGTGCCAAAATTTCATTGGAGGAAGTAAAGAAAAAACTGGGTAGAGAAAAGAAAAATGATTGTCACCCAACAATTCCTACAAGAATCATCTCAGGTTGCAGAGGAGTACAATGCGATGATCTAAGATCATCGCAACCTGAAAATAAGGTACAGTGCAACATCATTTCACTGGTCTGCACCAATAGAGTGCGACGACAAAGGATCATCGTAGGCTGAGAATAGGACACAATGCGACGATATCTGAAAATAAATAAAATTGGGAAGAAAGAAAAAAAATCTCAATGAACCTTCAGACCCAGGGAGTCAATATGGATCACCCACAGACTCAGAGAATGAAATTAACTAGAAGAAGGAAAGTTAAAAGAAAATAAGAAGCAAAAAACCAAAAAAGTTTGTATCCCTAGTATGGTCACCAATTTTTTTATCGGACAAATCGGTAAGTGAAGACACAAACTAATATCCCTAACTTCCACTTGAATCTAGAACAAAACAAGACAGAATACAAACTTCACCTTAATCTTCATTTCCATATAATCTAGTTTAGAGAGTTACAAGGGACATACCTTTTAAACGATGCTTGATCATCACTAATGTCATCGTTGTAGCTCCTTCTTTGAGTCTGTGGGATGGTGAACTTGTTTAAGAAGTACAAACCAGAAAATAGAGAGAGTACACACACACATATATTCCAATGAATTATATGTATAAGATCAAGGAGTTATACAATAAAATCTAAGACACCTTTATAGGGAAGAAATGTATTGTTGGATTATATTAAATGGAAAGTGGAGAATACAACCCATGTCTTGATGTTGCAAGGTCCTTATCAATGGCTCTTTTCTCCAACACACACACCTTTTCTCCAATGCCTTTGATGAAGAAGATCCACAATCTAACTTAGAGAACTAAAGAAAAGCTCTCAAGTATAATTGTAAGTTTTAAACCTGTGAAGTAAAGCAATGCATATAGATTATTAATCAAAACATAAATTAATCAATTGATCATACACATAGTACATAGAGATTTACACCAAAAACCCTTAATCAGGAGAAAACCTTTCCACTCTTCATTGTATTAATTTCACCATTCACCATAAAATATATACAATGTTTTTATTTATTCCGTAGATACCAAAACCCTAATCCCTTTATCCAAGATTAATTTAGAAAACTGCTAAAAATAGAAAAATCTGTTAAAATAGAAAAAACCGCCCAAAAACTGCTTAAAATAACAAAATCCGCTAAAAAAAAACCTTCCAAAATACAAAAATCAGGCATTGTTAGAATCCAAGCATACCGCCTGGGAACCCCCTAGGAAGCACCCGACGCACATGACACAAAGAACAAAGGAACTTGGGATCATTATACACAGTTGTCGAATCTGACGTGACCACACACACACATGCAAAGAATATAACACATACCAAACTTTCTCCCACTTGTTGTTTTCTTTGCATCGAAGGGTACACAAGATTATATAGTCAACAATCCAGGGAAACAATGCCCATTGTTACTCTACACCAGGAGAACTTTTCTGTGCTCACAAAATTTTTCAATGAATCTGCAACATTCTTGAAAGTGTCAACCTTTTCCAGAAACACCTTCTTTTCTTCAACCACGTCTCTCACAAAGTGATATTGAACATCACTATGCTTTGTATTTGAATGATCAGTTGGGTTCTTTGCTAGGAAGATTGCACTCTGAATATCACAATATAATCTCACTGCTTGTTGTACCAACCCAATACCTGAACACAATCTATGTAACCATATTGCTTCCTTTCTTGCATGAGTGGTTGCCATGTATTCAACTTCTGTAGTTATGAGTGCCACTACAACCTGTCTTTTTTTCATCCAATTGATTTCTCCTCCAAATAGTTTAAACACATACCCACTTGTAGATCTTCTGCAATCCATATCTCTAGCCCATTCTGCATCAATAAAGCCATGTATTTCCATCACTATGTCCAATCCTGGTGTTCCTTGGTAGCACAATCCATAATTAGTAGTGCCACACAAATACCTGAAGAGCCTCTTTATTGTTGTCCAATGCTCCTTCTATGGTTTTGACATATACCTGCTCAAAACTCCCACTACATGTGCACTGTACGGTCTAGTACAGACCATTTCATACATCAAACTACCAACTTCACTGGCATACGAAACATGGGACATGTCATCTTCTTATTCCTGTGTCTTGGGACATTGATCTGCAGATAACTTTACACTTATAGGAATAGGAACCTTGACTAGTTTACTTCCATGCATATTAAAACTCTGCAATATTGTCTCAACATATTTTCTCTTATTCAACCATAGTTTCCTGTTTGCACGATCTCTTTTAATATCCATACCCAGAATGAAGTTAGCAGCACTGATATCCTTCATGTCAAATTTGGAGGATATCTATGATTTCACCTCCTTGATAACATCCATGTTATTTCCTACTAGCAACATGTCATCAACATACAACAATACATAAATGAAGTGATTACCAACCTTCTTGGAATATACATAGTGATCGAACTTGCTTCTCACAAATCCCAATCCAAGGATGTATGTGTCAATATTTTGGTACCACATCCTAGGTGATTGCCTCAGACCATATAGTGACTTATTTATATTACAGACCAACTCTTTCTTTCCCTTCACTACAAATCCTTTTGGTTGCTTTGTGTATATTTATTCTTCTAGATCCTCATGTAGGAATGTTGTCTTGACATCCATCTCTTCCACTTCAAGATAAAAGTTATAAACAATAGATAAAATAAATCTAATAGATGTTAACTTGGCAGTGAGAGAAAAAATCTCACCAAAGGCAATTCCATCTACCTGGGAATAACCTTTTGCTACTAACCAAGATTTGGATTTCTCCACCTTTCCTTCTGCATTAAGCTTCTTCTTAAACAACCATTTTCTACCAACAAATTTTCTTCCAGATGGAAACTCAACTATATCCCATGCCTCATTCTTATCCAAGGAATCCATTTCTTCAACCATGACCTTCTTCCATAGTTTACTATCCTCTGAATTCACTACTTCCCTGACAGTTCTGGGATCATCATCAGTAATAGATAAAGAAAAATTAGAATGAAAATTAGGTGGACTATACCTTTCTAGTTGACTTCTTTCCCTCACTGATCTCCTCAATATTGGAGTATGAGGTTATTATTCTTCTCCTTCATCTTCTTTAGATGATTCATATTTTGTATCATCCAACTCAAACTCTATTTTCTCAGGCTCGTCTTGCATTGGTAGGAATTCATGTTTGGACACATCTTTTACCTCTCTAAAAAAAACATCCTGACTGTAAACAATCTTCTTAGTTTCTGGGTTCCAAATCTTATAACCTTTCACACCATATTTATAACCCATAAAGATACACTTTTTAGCTTTATTATCCAGCTTACACCTATTTTCCTTTGGAGCATGTACATAAGCATCACAACCAAACAATCTGGGATGTTCAAGAGAGGGTGTCCTACCAGTCCATACCTCATGTGGAGTTTTATCATCCAATGCTAATGAGGGTGATCGATTGACCAAGTAACCTATTGTACCCACTGCCTCTGCCCATAATTCATGTCCTAACTCGACACCACTAAGCATGATCCTTTATTTTTCCATCAGTGTCATGTTCATCCTTTCTGCAACTCCATTCTGCTAAGGTGTGTATGGAGTAGTCTTCTTCCTTGATATACCACAGTTCTTACAGAATTCTTCGAATTCATTTCCGTAGAATTATCCACCATTATTTGTTCTCAATACCTCTATTTTCTTCTCTGTTTGATTTTCTACCAGAGCCTTAAACTCTTTAAATTTATCAAATACCTCATATTTCTTTCTAAGAAAACAAATCCATGTGTTCCTTGAGAAATCATATATGAATGAAACATAATACACAGATTTACCTAGTGATGGAACATACACATGTCCAAACACATCACTATGTATCAACTCTAAGATCCCCTTTGCTCTTATAGAACCGGATGGGAATCTTACTCGATTATGCTTACCATATATGCAATGTTCACATAAATCAAAATACAAAGTGCAATTATACATACCTTCAACCCTACCTTTATCGTGTAGTGTTCGAAGGCCCTTTTCTCCAATATGTCACAGTCTTTGATGCCAAAACATGGTCTTCTTTCCAGGGACAATATTGGTCTTGTATTATTTATTTCTCTGCTCATGGACAAGAGAACTATTACAACCATTAATACAAGTGCTTCCCAACAACTTGTACAGAGTTACACATTGAACTCCCCTCATCAACACCATTTCTCTTCGTACCATCTTGCAAGTGCCCTTTCCCAATACAGTATCCACTCCTACATCATCCAACTTGCTTACAGATATTAGGCTCCTGGCTAGTTTTGGAATGTGCAGAATCCCAGGGAGAGTTCTAATCCTTCCATATTTTAGCAGCAACTTAACCCTTCCATGTCCCATGATTTTGGTTGTCAAGTCATATCCTTGGAATACATCACCACCATCATATTTTTCATATTCATAGAACCACTCTCTGTGAGGAGTCATATGGTATGATGCACCTGAGTTGATCAACCATACATCATGGTATGCATGTGTACCTATAGATGCCAGGTAAACATAACCTCCTTCTTCAGTGGAGGTTTTATCCTCTGTGGAAGAGGTGCTATCAGATCCGTTTTGTTTATCAACCTTCTTAGACTTGCAATCTTTCTTATAATGCTCTGTTTTACCACACTTCCATCATTTCCTCAAAGATTTTCCTGGAGACTTAGATCTACCTATAGATTTATATCCCCCCCCTAAAGACTTACTAGGATTCATGTCTTGGGTACGACCTCTTACAAATAAAGCATATGTGCTATGACCATCCATGCTTTCCCGCCTCATCTCTTAAGATAACAGGGATGCAACTACATCCTCATACTTCAATGTAGATTGAGTGGTACTACCAATTGCTACAACCAAATTATCCCAAGAGTCTAGAAAAGAACACAACAAATTAATACACTTATCTTCTTCTGCAATAGTAATATTAACAGAGACAAGTTGACTTACTAGAGTATTAAAGGCATTTAGATGTTCTGTCAGAGAATCTCCATCTTCCATCCTAAGATGATACAACTTCTTTCGAAGAAACAACTTGTTTACCAGGGACTTTTATTGATACAAATTCCCTAACTTATCCCATAGTTCCTTAGCTRTAGATGCTCTCGAGACATTCAACAACACTGAATCTGCCAGGMAGATTCGAATAGTACTTCTTTCTCTTTTGTCCAACTTCTCCCAATCTTCCTTTGACATACTAGTAGGTGGTGTACTAGTAATTTGTGTACTAGTAGGTTGTGTACCAGTCGTCTGTGTGCCAGTAGGTTGTGTACCARTAGGCTCTGTACCARGATCCATAATGATCCATTGTTCTTTGACTACAAGAAGGTCCCCCATCTTGAGATTCCATAGCTCAAAGTTTTTACCGTTGAACTTCTCTATATTGATTCTATAAGATCTATACATTCCTGTTTCTACGCTCGAATAATCACTACAAAAGATCCCACTAAGCCCAGGTTTATAACAGAAACAAGATAAACTTGATCTGTCAAGACCGAGCCAAACCCTCTGCAACAAAGACGTCCCTCTGAAGCCAAAAATGAGCTATGATACCACATGTAAGTTTCAAACCTATGAAGTAAAGCAATGCATATAGATTCTTAAGAAAAACATAAATTAATCAATGGCTCATACACATAGTACACAAAGATTTACACCGGAAACCCTTAACCAGGAGAAAACCTTTCAACTCTTCAGTGTATTAATTTCACCATTCACCATACAATATATACAATGCTTTTAGGTATTTCATAGATACCAAAACCCTAATCCCTTAATCCAAGATTAATTTATAAAACTTCTAAAAATAGCAAAAACCGCCCAAAAAAAAAAAATTGGGGTAGCGCTACGTGTAGCCAGGGGGGCCATACCTGGCCCCCCCTAGGAAGCGTCTGGTGCACACGAAAAAAAGAATGAAGGAATTTGTTATCGTCAGACGCAGTTTTCGAATCTGACGTGCCTGCACACACACATGCAAAGAATATAACACATATCCAACAATAATATGTAGTAGAACTCTTCATCCATATGCAAGCCCTTGCAAACCTTAGCCTTTTCCATAAGATATCCTTCTTTATATAGGGTGAAAGAGGGATATATGAGGATATAGGGATGATCCCACTAAATCAGAGAAGTGAGTAAGATCCAAACCGATCAGAGGCCATCTCATCTTCTAGAATATTCCCTTCCAAAACATTCGTGAATTTTTACTTTTCCTTTGCTTAAGCATCGTTGCACCCTATTCACACACAGACTGCGATGACGTCGTAGTCTAGATTTGGTGCAGATTGTGACGACCAGGCATCCTCCCACCCCATGCATACAACAGGGTGTGACAACCTTCCTTGTCATAACTTTTTAAAGAGGAAAATCAAATCATTTTTCTCATGGAGAAAGTGTCTTTTAATAATTTCAAGGAACATGAAAATGCGTTAAGCACATGTTCTCAGTTGATCATTGGGGTGACCAAAATAATGTGTAAAAATAAGGAGGTTTCCCCCTTGAAGAGGCATATTATCTTAATTTATCTCTTTTTCAAGGAGTTGAGTACTTATTCTTATGTTTTTATGCCATTTTGATATTTGGTTCCTAACATTTGGTATCAGAGCTCAAGGTCTTAGGGTTTCGCTACTGCATTTGAGACACGTTGGAATTTTCTCTACACTTTTTTTTATGCAATGTTTCAGAAGGAAATAATTGGAGGATTTTTATTATATGGATCAAGGTACTTGGGGTTAAAATTTCTGATCCTGAGGATTTATACTTTTAGAGATATAGCCTGTGTAATATCGGGTTCCAGAATCATCCTGAATTTGGTCATCGCGGAATTTTCGCTATAAAATGTGTTTTGTGACGTTTCAGAAATTGAAACTTGGAGGATATTTAGATAAATTATCAAGGTAGTTGTGATAAAAAATTTCAATTCTGAGTCATCCTAATTTTTTATACACACCCTGTGTAATATAGGGTAGCTGACTAGTCATATTAACTAGTCTCAAACATGTGTTTCAGGTAAACTATTGATAGCGTTTTGAGTGAGTATCCAAATTAAGTGGAACTAGTTGCATTGGATAATGGACAATATTTAGTATATCTGGTGCGATTTTCAGAATCAAATATTATATATTGTTCTCTTGGCACACTTTACAAGTACGCTCTCCTGGAAGGGCCAAAAATCAGCAAGGAGTGGGGAAGTTACCATAACTTCCACTTGGAACATCCAATTTTGATTAAACCTATGGAATTGCAGAGAAGACATATGAGAGAACTACATAATGAAATTTCAGACCTAGAAGGGCTGAAATTTTGGAGATCTAGCAGAACCACCTCCAAATCAAGGTTTAAAAGGTGTGTTTTGTTTTTGGAAATTTGCATATCGTTTGACCAAGGAAGGAGACCTATTATTTCTTTATGATAGTAAATTTTTTCAACATCCTAGAAAATTTAAAATGCATTGGTTGGGGCCATATGAGGTAAAGACTGTCACAGATGGAGGATCTATACAACTAAAGGATTTGGTAGGAACATAACTGAAAGGAATGATCAATGGTAGTCGACTGAAACTATACACGGGAAGGCGACCTCCTAACACTTAAAAGTTACAGAGAAGTAAGAAGGACATGTACATAGTGTAATATAGTAGAATCTAGGATAAAAAAATGACAAAAAGAAATAAAAAGGAGAAAAAGAAGGAAAAATAAACAGAAAAATTGAAAATAAAGAAAATACAAAAATTATTGGGAAATATTGTGCACAGAAAAATTTGACTCGGCCCAACAAAAGGAAAAATGTTTGTGCATAACACATGGATAATAGAAAGAAAAAAATTGCGCACTAAATAAAAATCACAGTGGAAATGCATATTGAACTTAGAAAGTTTTGTGCACCGGAAAAAGGACCAACATTCAGAAAAGAGAAAAATGATGGTTATGGCAAAAAGACACCAACTAGAAACATTTATGAAATTAAATGGAACATACTCGAAAAACTTCATTTCATTAATCATAGCTAGGGAACGTTCTTTGAGAATCTTCGCGGAATTGATGGAACCTTATAAATAAAGGGGAAACGTGGGCACAATACAACTTATTGTGAAATTGCAAACTTGCAGCAATAGAGAGAACGCATAGTAGAGGAGAATAGACAAGTGCACAGTGAAAACCAGTTAAATCCCATTCCGTAAAAAGAGAGCAATACCCATGATGACACCATCAAAGATTGGCACACCAAGAAAAAAAATGAGGAAAATGTACAGCAGTGTGAGAATGCCTCATGAAACCATGGAGGCCGAACAAGAAACCACATAGAAAGAGGGGTTCATCAATGTTGACACAATCCCCTCACCACGCGTCAAACCAGAAAGCTTCACACCGGTGGAGGAAGAAGACCGAGATCTAACAATAATTTCCTTGGAAATCGATTCACATGATAGTGCGCAGGGTCACCAAACAAACGACGCAGGAGATGTACAACAACTTGTGAGGGATGAAGAAACTCAAAGATAAATTGGAAAATATAGAAATAACACAGAGGTTACGACATCAATACCACAACCTAAAGTAGGGTCCATGTAGCAGCATGAAGGGTTGGTCGAAGACATACCCGAGAAGCTAGATTCAGGCGTAGAGAATAGGCAAGCAGAGGTTGGGGCCTCTAGCATGTTGATCAAAAGAAAGGGAAAATTTCCCATGGAACGGTCCTCGCAAGTAGCCTGATGTAGCACTTGTACTACCATGCATCCCAAAGGGATGCAGTCCCCACCAACACTTTTGGGTTGTGTGGAAAATATGAAGTATTTGGACCACGATGTGGTCAACGCTAGAAAATTCCCTGAATTTGCACAACATGTATACATGGATAGCATAGCCACAAGACCCTTTGACGAACCTATATTGCTACCAAAACCATGGGCAGCTAACCTTGACAACACAGACATCCTCAACTTGGTGGAAATTCTCCATTTTGGAAGGGGGAAGAAAGTAAATAATTGTGTCAAGCAATTAATGGTGGTCCTCCATGGAGGCTTCTTATGGTTGGAGGAACTCGTCTTAATCGACATT
>SNQJ01S0007205.1:219627-236845 GCA_010110895.2 Picea sitchensis
GCAGTAGAAGAAGGGGAATGCGTCAAAGAAATATGTGCAGGTAGGAAAAAAGGGTATTTCCATATTACAAGGAGAACAAGGAATGGGGGATACAACTACAAAAGAAACCCCCTCAAAAACCACCCCATAGGAAATAACGCCACACAAGAAACCAATCATACACATAGAGGGGTTGCACAAGAAGGCCAAGGTGCACAAGAAGCTTCCAGAGTACATGATTACTGAGGATGGCATTGACCTCGTGGAAGAAAAAGTACAAGAACACGCAACTAAGGAGTTTGAAGATGCCCAACATCAAACAGGTCAAATTCAAGATGAGTTGGAAGTAAGGGCGGTATTGGAGCATATGAGAGAAGTGCAAAAGCCTGAAATGGGAACATATGCCTTTCCCACAACAACAAAAGTAGAGGTAAGGACTGCACCAACAAAACAAGACAACATCCAGACCATAGCACATGAGAGTCCAAACTTTCAAGTCACTTCCAACATGTTGCAGATGGATGAATCCATAGCTCAGACACCACTGAAGGATCTGGCGCAGGTAGAGTTGGTAATGGAAAGAATACTAACTAAGGCACTTTACAATATTCAAGTCAGTGTCACGCAGGGGGTGTAGTCGTGTGCAAGAACAGACGCAACAAAATTGCAGCATACGAGGAATGGAAAGGAATCCTTAGAACTAATAGTCAAGCAAGTCAAGCTCGAAACTAAGGAGGAAAAAGAACGTGCAAACAGAATGGAACAGGGTCTGACAATAGTGTATAATCGCATCTCTGAAAACACACAAGTAGAGAATAGAATCACAAAGGAGAATGTCAATCTCATTGCACAAACCATCGATCAATATAGGAAAACTATTGAGGATCTAAAGGAAAAATTGAACCCCATGAATCCTCTGGATGTGAGAGAACAAAGGAAGCATGAAGCTTCATTTCAAATAGGCGAGATCGAGAAACAAGTAAATGAAGTAGCATAATTTTTTTAACCGAGCAGCGCGGCTTTGGAAAACGCTGGAGGAGGATTAGGAGGTCCAACAGTGGGAAAAGGAAGAAGAAAGAGTAAGCAAAACTATCTAATACCTTAAGCAGAGGAAAAAGACAATTAGTATCACAAAACACCTGAAAGGTACTCAAGATATGAAAAAGTTCCAGTTTGAGTTGAAAGCAACGCAGATGCAAAAACATGAGAGACAAGAAGAAGAGGAACCACTCTAGGAACAAGTTGCATTGTTGATCGCACAACTGCAGGAGGACAAGGGGAGCATCACATAGGAAGACAGAGAGAGAGAAACAATGATCCATGAGGAGATCACAATGTAGTTGGTAGAGGAAGACATGGGAAAAGCAGCACAGGTCCAGGTAAGATGAAGGTAACTTGCATACAAGTTCCACAACCTAGAAGAGGTTGTTCAGGCAGTGTGCAATGCCTAGGTGGCTTGGGACAAGCAACTCAATTTTGGGGGCATGTTGGGTGCAAGGATATTTTGAGGAAATAACTATTTTTGGAGGGTAAAACCCAAATTTGAAGAAGAACAACTGGCAGGACAAGCAACACGTGTGAGGGAAAATTGCATGCAAAGGAGGAAATCATGCAAGGCACACAAGCACAAAAACCTAACCATATTAGGGTTAGGTTTTTTGTAAGATATTGTAAAAGTTGGTAAACTTGTAAACTAGTATAAATAAGAACCTAGGAGGTCTAGGTCATGGTTTCAATGTGGTTGTTGGTTGAAAGTTGTTCCAGTTTTGATATATTGTAGGGAATACCAAGCTAGTTCCGATACAATTTTGTAATTTGTTGAGATATAAAAGAGTAAGGTAGTGATATCTTGAGGGTTAGATCATAGGCTAAGGAGCTTGGTGTGGTCTAGTCTGCCTCATAGAGGTTGTGGAACCTCTTTCTTGATTGTATGATTGGTATTGTAGTGCACATAATGCCATTTATTGAAGAAAMCATAATAAAGAGCCTAAGAATCCAAATCTTTGTGGACGTAGCCTAGGAGGGGTTGAACCATGGTAAAACCTGTGTAATTTTGGATGAGTGAATGCATGCCTACTTTATGTTAATGGTTGATCATCTTTAATTCCTGCTAATGATCGATTTACACATGATTGGTTAGATAGATCTATTAGATTGCATGTATAAGCTACATATGAGTGGATATTAAGAACAATAGACTAATTAACCAGTGTAAGGCCCAAAGAAGATCAAATCCAATCCTAGATCCCCACTCTTTCCTAGACTGAAAGAGCTCGAGTATTGTAGTCACCCATAGAACTATCTTGGGTGAGACTGCGTAGTACATTTTGTGTGTTGTGTTTCCTTTTGGTTTACCAGAAGGGATGATATCTTTAGAGGTTTTTGTTGGAAGCCTATTCATATCTGATCCTGGGTTAGCCCAAGAAGTAGAAAGAAAGAATAATAACCAACATAAGGAAAGAGTTTCATCACGGTTATTGTTGATATACTAACCAAGTATACACACTTTTGTGCACTCTCTCATCCTTTCAAAGCCAGTATAGTTTCCACTACATTCATGGAGACAGTTGAAATGCTACATGGAATTCCAAAGATTATTGTAAGTGATAGAGATACCATCTTCACTGGAAATTTTTGGAAAAAATTATTTTCTTTTTGGGGTACTCAATTGGCTCATAGTTCTTCTTATTATCCTCAATCTTATGGACAAAATGAGATAGTGAACAAATGTTTGGACGACTACCTTCGCTGCTTTGTCTCTAGTAGACAAACACAATGGTTCAAGTGGTTACCCTTGGAAGAATGGTGGTATAACACTTCCTTTCATACTACAAAAAAAATGACACCATTTGTGGTGCTCTATGGATATCACCCACCGTCCATCACTTCTTCTCTAAAAGAAAAATCTAAGGTTCAAGCAGTCGAATATCACATCGAGCATCAACAAAAATTTCTCCAACTCTTAAAGGACAACCTAACTAAGGCACATAATCACATGAAACAACAAGAAAATCAGTATCGTAATGAAAGAATTTTTTAAGTAGGGGATTAGGTAGTTGTAAGATTAAAACCATAATAAATTATCACCAAATTACTATGGCCCTTATAAGGTGTTGCAAAAGATTGGCACTATGATATACAAATTGGAGTTGCATGCATCTTCGCGAGTACACCCATTTTTCCATGTTTCATGATTAAAGAAGATTATAGGTGACAATATCCAAGTTCAAACTATATTTCCAGAACTTAACAAGGAAGGAACAATCATATTGGATCCTGAAGCTATCACTGACACAAGAATCTTCCAGGTGAGGAATAGATCCATTTTAGAGTATCGCATTAAGTGAAAGAAACTACTTATTGAAGACTCCACATGGGAAGATGAGTCTTTTATATAGAAGCATCCATAATTACTCAAGCGTTGCGGAAAACACTTTTCTGAATGGGAGGGGCATGTTAATCCCTAAATAGTGGCACATTACCCCTTAATTCGAGCATATTACATTAGTATTGTTATTTAATTTATGTTGGCTTGGGTCCATTAGTTGTAATTGTACCTCCTAGTATCCTATATATACCAAGGAGACCTTTTCATTTGGAATCATCTTGTATTTGTGAATTCATATGATGTATAAGGAGGTACCCCCTCAAATAAGCTTATTATCTAAATTTATCTCTTTGTCAAGGCATTGAGTACTTATTATGAGGTTTTTATGTTATTTTTATATTTTCTTCTTAACATAATGTTAGTAGATGCTCCAGAATCCAATATACAATTTCTCAATATCAAACCATTTACTAGAAATGAAATTATAAAGGAGTGGGAGAACTAATATCCCTATTGATACCAAGGAAGACTTCAGGATTTTCATCTGAATGGTTAATTGAATCCATGGTTCCAAAAAATATACTAATTTCTTCTTTATGAGTAGGCATGTCCAAATTAATTCTTTCAGAGGTACAAGAATCTTAATTTTCGCAAGATCACTTTCTGAAGAAAAAACTAGAAGACTCAGGTTGAACTAGGAGAGGTAACAATGGAGGATAATTCTTACTTACGTAGGGTGTTGAAGTATATCACATCTAGCCAACAGTGGAATTAGGATTTACACTTTGTTTATCTACATTTGTTGATCAATGTTAGTATATACTTTTTCATCCTCATTTTTATCCTTTTCTTCCTATGTTCCTTGTATATTCTATACTTAGTCACTTTTTCTTTTTGAAATGTGGGTTACTGATCAGGATACCATCAAGTCCACAGGTCCAAAAATTTGCAAAACCGCAAGTCTATACTTGTCACTTTTCTTACCTTATGACCCCAACACTTAGTCATTTTTCTATGTTTCGAGAGTCTCATTGCGGGAGATCAATCCACTCCTTATCCTGCAAATTCCCATGTCCCACAACCCACAAACCCCTATCACTCAAAATGACCCCTTCTATTTCCACGTCATGTATAATGCATTGCTTACCTTTTCATAATTGGCCAATTTTCTTGGATGCAGATGTGGAAAAAACTTCCATTTCATTTTCCTTTTCCCTTAGACCCGCAATCTCATGTTTTCCAAAATGACTCATCCACTTTCGCAACCCACAAAAGAAATTTTTCTTATACTTAKTTTATTTCACCATTGCGGATGCAAGATTGCTTCCTTCTTATCTTTTCGACTCTCCATACACRTAGTCTTGCATCCCACAATCCTGCATCCCGCAATCCCACACTCATCATTATGCACTTTCCATTCTCCACTTTTCACTCCCATACTTAACCATTTTTCATGTTTCCTGACATTATATCACTATTCCAAATATCATTTAMTTCCCCTCCACCACATCATCCACCACTTGTGTGAACCTAAATATCATTCTTAAGTGGCATAGATTTCGTAAAGGCTTTGTAATAAATTCAAAATATGACCATGCAAACTAGCAACTTTAAAATAAGAGATACAAAAATTGATAATCAAGACAATACATGGTAAATTTAATAAAGAATTAAAACACCCCATTGTAAAAATATTATATCAATAGAAGCGCCACCTATTCATAAAAAGAGAAATCAGTGTAACGACATGTCAAGTAAAATAAAGTACTTGTATTGTAGAGACACACTCAACACTCTTAGATGAGAATATCACCAATTCCATTGGTCACAAGCCTATAAGTGGTATTTGGTCCTTCCCTCTATAGGGAAATAATTAAACAAGGTTTGGATTTGAGGCATAACATTGGTAGGGAGTGTACCTAAGTTGTCATACTTCAAAGAACTGGTACTTTGGTGCACTGATAAGTTTGACAAAGAACAGAGAATTATAGAATTACAAGGGAGGACACCAATTTCCTTATCCCCCCCATTATTCAAGAAAATGTTGCAACTTCCAAACCCCACTATGTTGTTTAAGACCGATGAAGAAAATGAGTTTCTGAGAGAAAACCAAGGAAGAGCATAGATCCTCAAGAATTATCTCACCAACTCAATAATTCGTAGCAATTGTTCTCAAGTCCTGTTAAGTTCTCTCAAATACCAATACAAAGAGTTTTCCTAGATTTTTTCCCAAATAATTAGACTAGAGTCCATGAATTTTGTGCCTAAATACATTGTGTACATTCTTCACTTTGTTGTTCATGAAGACACCATGATTGACTGGGCCTGAATCATCTCCAATGATAAAAAAAAATTAGTTGGGTGGCCTAAGAAAAATCATAAAGTTTTATCTGATTTTGTATTTGGTCTATGTTATTGCTTACTGTCACATATTTGAAGACTTTCCTAGATAAAGGAATCTTGATTTTAAACATAAACTAACTTCTTTCTGGTAACCAAATTTATGGAGACATAAAGTCTAACATAATTTTTACATGGTCCAAAATGGTTTTATGTCTTCTTTCAAAAAATTGATTCATGGTCCTACTACATTGAGTTTGTCACTAGAGGTTGCATCCTTTCTCATTGAGAAAGTATTTTTTGAAACTTTGGAGGAATAAAGTCTTTTAAGACTATTTGAGTTACAGAGGAAACCCTTTTGATTACCTCTCTATGTGTTTGATTGACCTTTCATCATCGAAGTGTGTAGACAATAAAAGTATTGGGAACACTTTTTCAATGAAAAAATAAAGAAACAATTTATTCCATTACCATGGGGGGATGGGGAAATAGTTTTCAAAAATATTTCCCATTTAGATGAATTTTTTGGTCAACTGGACCAACTCATTTTGAAATAAGTGCAATCCATCAAGGGTTTTGATCCTAAAAACTTATTTTCTGCACACATGTCTCTATTAGGATATTCATCATACTTTAGTAATTCAAAACAATTTGAAGGAGGGGGGAGATAACTGAAATAGCCCTGAGGCCCCTATTGAAGAAACCATGAACACTAGTGAAGAATTTTTAAGAACTAATGAGTTCTATTGTTAGAAAGGTAGAGAGGCAAGTAGTAAGAACCCTAATTCAACCAATATATCCCAAAAACATTCTTTTAAAAGAAAAAAACCTAGAAGTAGTGGTCTGGAACCAGCAAGGACATCCACCAAAAATTTAGATGACGATGGAGATAAAGACCCTACAAAGAAAAATTTGGAAAAAAATCATATTGTACATATGTCCAGTAAAAGAAAAATAGAAACTCAAAAAGTGGGATAAGATGTACTTTAAATTGAAGAAAGTCCTAGACCCATGGAAGTAGATGATGTAATAGAAGAACCCAGTTGGTCGAAGTGAACATTGATGGAAACTACAAAAAATTATTAAGGATATAGCTTCCCAAAAGCCATAAATCTTTGAATAATCTTTTGCTACACTTCACCACATTAACTACTACAATAATTCTAAGAAATTGCTAATAAAAAAAGTAAATATGAAAAATAAGAAAGTTGTTAATAAATGGAAATCAGAAATCGATTTTGATGGGGTTCCACTCTCAAAAATCGTGGAATTTCATGATGCAACAGGGGAAGCATTGAAGGAACATATTTATGATATTGAAAAAATAAAATGTATTTTTAAAGGAAAGAATAAAGGAATTAGAGAAATCTCTAATTCCAAAACCATTATTTTCTAAACCAATCACTACAATCCATCTAGTACATACTCTTGAAGATGTTTAAGAAAGAAGTTTCAAATTGAAGGGTTCATCTAGTTTACTATTGGCTGTAAGAAAATATTTTCGATATGGTATTCCTAAGAGAATATACTTAATCCTTGAAATTTGGGAATTAGCATAGAGTTCAACTATCTTCTCAACAAGGATTACGCACTTTAATAAATATCTCCAAAAATACTTAGAAAATGATGAGGGATTTTATAAAGAAGCAATGGGAACGTTTGCAGTGAAGGTTTCAAGCTAGAGTGGAACACATAGAAGAGAACAAAACCTTCCCTCCAATATTTGAATGAAACAGATTAATGCTTGTTGGATTAACATATTCAAATGTTTAAGAGAGTGTTGTTTGAGTGTGATGTTGTTAAAATTAGGTGGAGTGACATATTTCTAAAACTTGTTGATCTTACCAAAGAATTAGATGGTCCTCACTTACTAATGGGTACAATAATTTTTTCAAAAGAGAAAATATTAGAACAATTAAAGGCATTAAAAGTTGCATGGGAAAATTAATTTTGTGACTCGGTTTAATTCTCCAAAGAAAAAATAGAAAGGTGTATTTTCTAGTATATAAAGAAAAATGATGAAAGTGAGGACACATTGCACCAATTAAGCATTGATTTGAGATAATTGGAGAATGAATCATTCAAAATAGATACCAAGCATGAAATAACGGTTTCTATGATGAGGGAATATATAGAACAATGGTTAACAAAGGATTTAGTTAAGATATCTGAGACGGATCAACAAGAAGTAGTTACAATAGTTATGCCACCTCTAGCACATAAGAAACAACCTACAAAAGGTTCCTCAACAAGAAAATGAAAGGTTTAGAATTTCCATCACAGTAAGTTGAGTAGCCACATTGTTCTTTCCTTCATTTCTCTTCTTCACTCAATTGTCATTTTTCCTTTTTCTGTTCCCAACAACTTGTGAAACCTAAGCCTGACCTATGAATATTTTGTTTTTTCTTCCAGGTCTCTTTTCATTTTATGGTACGCGGGAGCCCCATCCCAATCCTCGTTGAAGGAAAAACATAGTTTACTTTATTGTAACCCCAAACATTATTGCTTATTTTATTAAAGACATATATTATTTTTTAAGGTTCCTAGAGAACTAATTTAGGACATAACATTATTGATCTCTGATACTTAATTTTTAATCATTATATTTCATATTTGTCTATCAAAGTATTGGTTGCATTTAATGGAATGATCATTTAGAGTTATCTTCTATATGTGGTCCATACTTTCTTTTTCTTTGTTGAATATTGTGTATTAATTTGACGAATGTTGTGACATAAATTCCCTCCTATGATAATGTATACTCTTTTGGTTTATAAATCTTGTGACATAATGTAAATATTTACTTTCTGTGAGATACCTGATCCTTCTCAGGTATTCTTTGAATGTGATTATTTATTTTATGAATAACACATGGTCGTCTCTCAGAAATTTGTTTTCTGCATGTTATTTGAAATAGAGGAGTACCAACACTTTAAAAAAGAAGGGGAAGTCATTCTCGTGAGGTTGAATTATAGAATGTAAGATAGTATTTTATATAAAAAAAATTGGTGACCATAATGGGGAACTAAACAAAAGGTTGGTTTCGTATATAAAAACTTTCAATGACTCTACTAGAACCAAACCAATCCCAAATAAAAATTAGACTTAGAGATCAAACAAGTGTCTTGCATCAGTTCTATCACCTAACAATCACAACAAAAATGAGTCACGAAGAAATCGAAAGAACTTAGGAAGTTATTTCTCAAGAAGAAGAAAGATTAATCTCCTTGAGACAAAGAAGACAACTATAAATCATAGAAAATATGGAATCATACAAAGGTCCATTAACATGAAGTAAAAGTAAGAATCTTGAGATTCACCAAGTATTCCAAAGTTGAATATCTGAAGCTAGTAATATAATAATCATGGGTGATCAAGAATAACAAAGAAATAAAATTCCTAATGAAGAAAGATAAAGAAATGAAAGAAAAATAAACCCTAGAAGAAGAACTAGGTCTATCCCACTCAATTTGTATGGAGAACAACATCCATTACCAACCCTGCCTTAAGGAATTCTACCTATCTTTTTAGGTGATGGAGTTATGGATCCAAAAAGGAAGATGGATTAGTTCCTTAGTATTTGTGATATTGATTTGATTGAACATGATGTTTTAATGGTTAGAGTATTTTTGCAAACTTTGATAGGCCTTTCTTACGAATGGCATCTTTCCCTCTTAGATCAATCAATTGGTTCATTTGATGATATAGAATATATGTTCATGACTAGATATGCACAACCTATTTCATACCATAGTTTGCTTACTCAATTCACCCAAATCCATCTCTAAAAGGGTGAAAAGATCAAGTATTTTAACTTAAGGGTTTTCAAGACATTAAATCAAATCCTAGATGGGTAATGCCCAAATGATCCTGTCATATTTGGATTTTACAAGAATTCCATGTCCTCAGATGTGAATTATGAAATAATAGTTTCACAAATACATACATTACACGAGGCAATCCAAAGGGAAACATAAATGGAAGAGTACATGTTAGAGACTAATAAGAATCTTGATATTATTCTTGGAAAAGTGCAAAGACAAATGATCGATCTGTTAATATCACCTCAACGACCATCCACTTCTAGAAGGTATGAAAATCAAGGAATTGGGGGAGGAATTATCCAAGGTGTACCCCCTAATTTCAGAAATTATCTTGGAGCTTCCCAAGAAACAAGACAAAAGATAGAAAATGCTCAAATGAGGAGAACAATTAGACAAATGCAGAATGAGATAACTTAACTCAAGAGGTGAGAGAATGTCATTCCACCAAAGAAAAATATGAGAGCTACATTACCTAATGAAAGAGGAAGAAATGATATAAATGAATATTATAGACCAAGAGAACCAAGAGTTACAAATCCAAATGTTATTGTACTAGAAGAAATTGTAGAAGAAGAAAATTTTGAAATTTTTTATCAAGAAACAATCATTAATCAAGAAGAAGTTTTGGAATAAGCCCAAATAAAAGAAGGTTCATCATCTTTTTATATTTTTTATGAAGAAGATGAACCTGAGAATTCACAAGATAATGTTATTCAAAATATAACTCAAGTAAATAAATTCAAGACAAGGGAACAACCAAAGAAAGAAAAAGTGAAATTTAATACTCGAGAACTAGAAAATGAACAACCGATTGTTAATGAGGTGAACATTGGACCATTGCAAATGAATTATAATATAGTTGATGAGTTAGGTCAAATTTGAATTACTTTAAAATTCACAGAGGTAGTCAAGATACCTCAACAAAGGGAGAATATTTTGAATATATCAAATGATACAAATTCAAGAATAGAGGTAGTTGTGATGAACACAAGTCAACAAAAAAATATCACATCAGTAAGGCTAAGAGGAAAATTTCCATTGTTTTATATATCATTAGAGAATCATGATTTTACACTACATAACTACTTGGTAGATAGTGGAGCCACTAACAAAAACGACCCATTATAATTAATGGAAGCTCTTGGAATGGAATGTACAAAATACTATGAAACTGATGAAATCATATATGCCATTGACTTAGGAAAGTTCCATATTATGGAGAAATTAAAGACTTTTGTGCATGGATAAGTGAAACACCTCACATTACAACAATATTTACTATCGTAATAGTTGATTTTCCTCTAGCATATGGTGTTGTCTTAGGAAGAGATTGGTGTTCATTGATTGGAGGATATATAATGAATGATGGAAGTTGCATGGTGATTCCAAATAAAGATGGAAAAATGATCAAAGTTCCTTGAGAACACATAAAATACATATCATTTAAGAAGAAGGAAACTGAAGTGATTCAAAATTATGTAGATGCTAGAATCGTGGATTATGTTGTTTTCATTACAGAACAACTAGATCTACCTAATCAAAATGAAGAAAGTTCTTTCCAAGATTTTTGGAAAATTTCATTTGATGGTGCTTGATTTAAGTATTGAACTGGAGCTGGTATTTTATTAAAAAGTATCCAATATGGTATTTACCCACATGAAATCAGATTAGATTTCCCTTGTACAAACAATGAATAAGAATATGCAACATTGATCCAAGGATTGATCCTTTGCCTTAAAATGCAAGTAGAAAATATGGTGGTGATTGGTGATTCAGAATTGGTTATCAACCACCTTAAGGATAAATACAAAATCAAGAAATAAATATCAAAACATTATGCGAAGAGAGTATGGGAAATCATGGATTCATTTAATTCTTTTAATAGGTATTTTTTTCCCTGAGAAAGGAACCAAAATGTTGATTCATTGGCTGGCAGTAGTTGCATTTCTTTTCAATTCAGATGATTCTCAAAATCAATATACTTTTCATGTCAAGGCAATTTTTTAGCCTTCAATACCCGATAATCAAGAGTGTTGGAAAGTTATTGAAAAATATCATCACATTGCAAAATTCCACGTAGAAAATGACTCAATGTTATCACATGATTCAAAATAAATCCAAGATTCATGGAAGGAAATTCATGATCAAAGAGTTGTACTCTTTTATAAGAATTATTTCAGTATGGAATCTCTTTTTACAAGAGATTATCAAACAAATATCTTCGATCCAAAATAGGAACCATCTATTAGGAAGGTTCAAGAGACACAAAAATTTGATATCAGTACACATGATTCTCCAAAATACATAAATTTCGGTACTAGTTGCACCACCGAAGAACTAGAGAAATACACTTTGTTGTTCAATGAATTTCAGGACAATTTTTCTTGTAGTTATGATTTTTTAAAGTAGTATCAAAATTCTATTTTATAACATGTTATACCACTCATAGGGGTAAAAATATTTTAAGAAAAAGTTGAGAATGATAAATCTTAAATTGAAGCCCTTAGTGAAGATGGAGCTGGAAAAATTGAAAAAATATGGTATAATTTTTCCAATCAGACACTCATAATGCATTTCAAAGCATGTGGTAGTAAGAAAAAATAATGGAGAAATATGTCTTTGTGTTTATTTTAGAGATCTAAATTGAGCAAGTATCAAAGAAAAATACCCACTCCCAAACATGGAGATGTTATTGTAGAAAGTCATTGGATCTGCACTAATGTCTATGCTGAATGGATTTTTTGAATATAATCAAGATCTTATGGTAGAGAAGGATAGACCAAAGACTACACTCATTACACCATAGATAAATTATAATTATGTATGTATTCCATTTGGACTAAAGAATGTAGGTGCAACCTTTCAAAGGGAAATGGACCATCCTTTTAAAGATGTAATGGAAAATTTACGACAGACTACCAAGACGATTTGAAATTTCATTCAAAACTAAGGAAAAGTCATTTCAATCATCTTAGACAAGTCTTTGAAAGATGTAGAATATATGGAATATCTTTGAATCCAAAAAAGTGCATGTTTTCCATACGAGTCTTGGAACTAATAGAATTTATCAAGAACTTAGTGGGTACTAGCTATGGAAACTTCTTTTCATCAGTGATATCATGGTCTGCATACTTCAACATTGGTATTATAGTCATTGAGCCGCATTCTTGGGCTAGGGAGTTGCACGAGGCAGGCCTTCTCAACCTGTTCGATATACCCCATTTTGGACGTAATCCGAAGATCATTGCTTGTGTAAAAATGTTGCTAAGTTGTGTGCATGGAGGATACATGTGGCTTGAAAGGCCAATGTCCATTGATATTGATTTAATAGTGTGCATTACAAGTATTTTTTCATAGGGGGAGGACCCGACATCATTGTTTTTTTACAAGAAAAATGAAAATGACTATCTCTGAGAGCATGAAAAAGAAATTCTATACATTCTGCGGACAATGTAGATTAGATGTTGCAAGCATTTGTGACCCGACAGTAAGGTTTGTGATGCAAGCCTTAGCCTATAATATATTACATAAGTGAAGAAAAGATCAAGTGCTAGAAATGGTCATAGAGGCAATAGAATAATGTGTCGAGGGTGTCCAGATGAATTGGGAAATGTTTTTATTAAACCGGTTTTTGATCGATTGTGAGGAAGCGGAGGACAAGGGTACCAATTTCCACTACTCATGGTTACTAATTCTAGTCACGTTATCATCTTGGAGAGAGTCAAACGAAAGTCATTATTTTGGATTCAAGGAGAATCCTTGTTTAGTCGTGCGCTATCAAAACCTTTGGTATACTACACATAAGGCGTGCTAGATGGAAAGTAATAGTGCATTCTATATTTACAAGGAAACTATCAAGGACAACATAGAGATGACCCCGCGTATATCACCATATGTGGTCAAGCATACAAGGTAGTGGCATGCTTCAAGGCAGGGCTCCACCACATGTATGTGTTAGAATAATGAAGACACGTCTAGAATGTATTAAACTTAGAATATTGTTTTAGAGTTAGTTTCATTGTTACCGAGATTGGGTTTGAAGGTTGTTTGAGATCAGCTTAAATAGGAATGTGATCAAACTATAAATGTAATTGATCTCTTTTCATAATGCAAGTNGTCTAGAATGTATTAAACTTAGAATATTGTTTTAGAGTTAGTTTCATTGTTACCGAGATTGGGTTTGAAGGTTGTTTGAGATCAGCTTAAATAGGAATGTGATCAAACTATAAATGTAATTGATCTCTTTTCATAATGCAAGTGTTGTGAGCTGCGTCTCACTTTTGTGTGAGTTTTATGTTAAGTTTTTGATCTGGTATTAGAGCTCAAGAGAAGAGAGTTGTGAGCGTGAGGGAGCTAAAGTTGTCGTCTGTCAGTCTCTTTTGTTGTTGGCACATACATGAACTGTTTTCCATCTTCTAACTGTGCTATTTTGATCTGAGATAGCCGTGGATGGTGAAGAGGGATGTGAGTTGGAGATACTAGGGTTCGTTGTATACTGTGTAACACACACTTTGTCTGCATTTGGAGAAGATTTGAGGCTGTTGTGAGTGATTTGAAATAAACAAAAATCGGATGCGTTGTCCCTGCAAACCAGATGAAGTGAAAATAATTGTGGTTGTCCCTACATGCATTTTATCCGTGATTGTTGTTTTCATTTATCAGTGAAGCATTTATATCATGTTTTTTTTCCCTTCTGGATACAAGCTGATTCAGTGTTGTATTAGTATCATTGCCCCTTGATTGGTATCGATGTCCCTTGTTTACATTGGAGCTATGACATGCATGTTGTGGAACAGAGAACAGATCTTTGTGAAGAGTTGGGTACCACAGAGAATAGATCTCTGTGAAGAGTTGGGTACCAAAACTAAAGATTGTTTCTAGGGTTTGCAACTTGTGTTGGAGTTTTCAATTTGCAAATTTTTTGTTGCTGCCATCACAGATAGAGTCTTCTATCTTCGCCATAAATAGTAGAATTTCCATTGTTTGTGGGTGTGTCATGCAGCTGAGTTGGATCTAGTGTGGAAGGTAAAATACAGTTCCTTTCAATTGATCATTGAATTATTCATTTAATATGATGAATCTCCTCTTCTTCCGGGATTCATATATTTAAATGAATCCACCAAGATTTATGGTGAGAATTACGTAAACTGGAAATTCAAGTTGACCACCATTCTCGAGGCATATAGCCTATGGACGATTGTCAAAGGTGATGAGCCCAAACCCACTGTTGTTGCCTCGATTCTAGATTGGGATAGGCGAGAGATGAAATTGAAAGTGTTGTTTCTCATGTCCATAAAGGACAACATCATTCCTCATATAAGGGACTGTAAAACTTCCAAAGAGACATGGGACATTCTCAAAGGTTTGTTCGAAACTTCTAATGCAAACCGCATTTTATTTTTAAAAACTAAGCTACTATCTATCAAAATGGAAGCCAATGAAAGCATAAGCAATTTTGTTTCCAGAATTAAATATTTAAGTGATAAGCTAGGTGACATTGGTGAAAATGTTTCTAGTAGCGATTTAGTAACTATTACTTTGAAGGGTTTAGTCCAATACTATAAAGTCTTTATTTTAGCACTCTCAGCTAGAAAAACGCCTCCTACATTTGATTAATTGGTTGGGATTCTTATTCAAGAGGAAGAGAGAATGAATAATTTTGATTTGGATTCAAGTGGCTGAGATTTCGCGTTGATTGCAAGAGGCAAAATATCATACCATGGGAAACCGTGGGACAGGAACAGAGGCCAATTTCAAGCAAAGAAGAAAGGTATGACACATCTTGATTCTAATGTTAAGAGAAATGTTGAATGTTATTATTGTGGAAAACTTAGACATCTTGCTAAATATTGATATAGAAGAAAGAATCATGAATCAAATCAGAGACATAGAAGGCATAATGGAAATTTCGTGAATAGAGACACTCCAGTTAATGATGGACTTAAAAATATTAAATTGTTTATTTCTGAAGATTCATTGTCTGTTGAAACTGATGATGAGACTGATTGGTTCATAGATTATGGTGCATCATCGTATATGACTTGTAATAAAGAATGGTATGATGAATATTATGAGAAAACTGATAGCACACACATTTACCTAGGAGATAATAGATCATAGAAAGTCCAAGGCTATGGAGTAATAAGTGCGAACTCACCTAATGGAAAATTGAGATAGATTCATAATGTGATGTGTGTTCCTGGTATTAAAAATAATTTGATAGATGTTTCAATTATCACTGATAATAATCTAAAAGTGGAATTTGGTAAGTTGAGGTGTGTTGTGAAAGATGTCCAGAATCACTACAGGGTTGTTTCCATAGGTACCAAGGTTGGTGAATTGTTTAAATTGAATGTGACAATGAAGCATCATGTTGCATTGACATCCACAACAATGTCAACAGAAGAGTTATGGAACCACATGTATGGACACCTAAATTACAATGATTTGATGTTGTTACAACGAAAAACTATGGTAGAAGGTCTTCCTGCTATAAAGAGTGATCAATTTCCATGTGAAGCATGTGCATTTGGTAAACAACATAGAGAGGAGTTTCATGTTCATACAGAGAAAAGACAAACAAACATTCTTGAATCAATTCATATTGATGTATGCAGACCTATGCAAACTAGGTCACTTGGTGGTGCTTCCTACTTTCTTATTTTTGTTGATGATAGATCTAGATATACATGGGTCTATTTCATAAGGAGTAAAAGTGGTGTATTTGAGTACTTCAAAGAATTCATAACAATGATTGAAAAACAAACAGGAAAATGTATTAAAGTTCTTAGATCTGATCAGGGTGGTGAATATACATCGGGTGCATTTAAAAGTTATTGTAAATTTCATGGGATCCAACAATAGTTTACACTACCTCATACACCTCAGCAAAATGGTGTTCCTGAGAGGTGGAATAGAACTCTGGTGGAGTGTGCTCGCAGTATGCTTCAAGGTAAAAACATTTCTAATGTTTTTTGGGCAGAAGCCATTAACATCGTTATTTATTTAAAGAATCGTAGTCCAACTAAGAAATTAGATTTCCAAACTCCTTTTGAGATTCTTTATGATTATAAACCTGATGTCAGTCATTTAAGAGTATTTGGATCCACTGCCTTTCCACATATTCCAAAGGATGAGAGAAGGAAACTTGATGCAAAGTCAATCAAGTGTTTTTTTATTGGGTATTGTACTGATAAAAAAGCATACAAATTGTTTGATCCCAGTTCACATAAATTATTTGAAAGTAGAGATGTGATGTTTCATGAGAATGAAAATAAAGTTGATACAATGAATGATGAAGATGCTTGGCATAATGATAGTGATAAACGTTTCAAAATAGATGAAATGGTTAAACAGGAACAGGAACAGGTAGAGGTACAGGTTCAATAACGAAATGAAAGCAGTATGCACACTTCAAGCAGTCAGGATACATCAAGTGGAGAAGCATCACCACAGAGTAGGAGACAAGATGAAAGCAGTGAAGGACCAAGAAGGTAATAATGACAAACTCATCCACCTATAAGGTATAAAGACTATGCATTGTTGTCTCATGTCATGAATGTTGTAGAACCTATAAACTATGATCAAGCTAAAGAACATGAAGAATGTAGAAATGCTATGAATGATGAATATGATTCGCTTATAAAAAATAAAACATGGTGTTGGTCTCCAATTTTGATCATGTTTTTGCCTATATTATATTCCAAAGACCTCCATTTCTATACCCAGTACCACCCCTTTTGGCCTT
>SNQJ01S0007206.1:0-11742 GCA_010110895.2 Picea sitchensis
GAAAAATCATTTTTTTCTTCTCTCAATGAATGTAACACCAAATAAATATGTGTTGGTGATGATATATCTCTAAATTTTGTAGGGTTTGGAACAATTTAGCTAGATGATGGTTATTTTAAGGATGTATTATGTGTTCCAAGTCTCTCCTACAACCTTCTATCAGTATATAAAATCATTCATTTAGGTGAAGGTAAAGATAAAGAGTTTTCACCTCACCAAGTAACTTGTAATTAAGGATTTGAAATATCCTAAGCATGTCCTAACAACTAGAATTGTTGATGATATTACTAGGTTGTACTGATTTGACAACTTGGATCATCATCTTTTTCATAATTTTTTATTTCTCATAGCAATGACTCTAGAAAACTTTGACATGAAAAAATTGGTCATCTAAACTACTACTCATTGCAGTAACTATGTAATCAAAATACGGTGACTATTCTTCCTCTCATTTCTTGCATAGATGGAGCTTGTGTCGGCTATGTTCTCGGCAAACATCATGAGGATAATATTAACAAACTTCCTCTTGGCACACCTTGACCCCCTTGTAGCTTGTTCATATTGATAATTTGCGTGGTCTTCTTCCTTATCCTTCTTTCTCTAGGTTCAAGTACTACTTAACTTCCATTGATGACTTCTCCAAATGCACTGGGGTTTATTTCTTAAAACTTAAGAATGAATTTTTTGACATGTTTTTGGCCTACAAGGCCCTTGTAGAAAAAAAATCTAGACATTAGCTTCAAAATTTAAGAATGGATAATGGAGGTGAATATGTAACAACAAATTTACAACTTAATGCACTACATGGGGCATTCAAATGCCAAATATTGTTCCATATACACCATATCAAAATGGTGTTGCTGAGAGAAAGAATTGCACATTAAAGGAAATGAAAAATTGTATGATCCAATCTAAGGGATGAATTCTTCATTTTTGAGTGGAAGCCATTAATTATGGAAATTTCATAGTCAATCTCACTCCCACAAAGACTTTAAAAAATGTAACACTGAAAGAAGCATGGAGTAAAAATAAACTAGATGTAATCCACTTTCATGTGTTTGGTAGTGAAGCATCGGCTCACATTAATGATGAGAAAATGAAAGCATTACACCCTAAAAATGAGAAGTGTTTTTTTGTTGGATATTCTGAAGATGTAAGAGGTTATCGACTTCTTCAACCTAAGTTCAATGAAATTATTATTAGGAGAGATGATAATTTTGATGAAAGTATCTCGGCTTGTGAGTTGAATTCGATGTTTGTGCCTTCTTTGGCCTGCAAGCCATCTTTGGCATTTGTGCCATCTTCTCTTCCCAACTTATTTTGTGAGTGATCATATTCTAGTTTCTTCTTCAAATGATGATAGTGAGGATGAAAATCCATCTCCACCTACTCACCTCCCTTTAGTTGGGTCCATTGAACATGAACCTGCATAAGCATCATTTCTTCCTAGATGGGTCCATACAACCCAAGAATCAACTAATGATCTTGCTAGTGATCCTACAGATTAGCATTTTACATGCAAGCCTCCTCTCTTTTGGCTCAAGTTTCAAATACTCGTGATTCATAAACATTTGTAGAAGCTTCTATCCATCCAAATCATGACAAAACAATGAATGAATAATAATGTTCCTTAATAATGAACAATATTTTGGATCTTGTACCTCTTCCAAAAAGAAGAAAAGTTTTCAAATGTAAACAGGTGTATATATCTAAGTATATATCAAATGGAAGTTTTAAAATACATAAGGCCTGATTATTTTCCAAAGGATTTTCTCAAGTTCAAAGGATTGAATATAATGAAACCTTTTCCCCCATATCCAAAATGAGTTCCATCCACTTTTTTCTATCCCTTGTAGCCTCATATAAATGCGAGTTCCATTAGATAGATGTTAAATATTCCCTCTTGCATGGGGATTTGCAAGAATAAATTTACATGGAACAAAATCCTAGCTATGTTCAAAATGACTCCAACATTGTTTGTCACCTTAATAAGTCTCTCTATCGTATTAAGAAAGCTCCTTATGCTTGGTATGATAAAATGGGTAGCTTTCTTCTTGACGTTGGTTTTTCTTGATTTTATTTTGACCCTAATGTTTATACCAAGAATGTATAAAACCATCTCATAATACTTGTTCTTTGTCAATGACCTTATTCTCACTGATAGTGACCCCAAACTTTTGAACCATGTAAAATCTATCCTTAAGAAGAAATTTGAAATGATAGACTTAAATTATTTGTATTATTTCCCTGGCCTCCAATTATTACAAACCAAGGAAGGAGTTTCCCTTTTCTAGTCTAAGTATGCATGTGACCTTCTTTGTCGATTTTACATGGAAGATTATAAACCAACCCCATCTCCCTTCCAGTCCATAGTAAAACTTGTTGCCACATGTACTACACTCGAAGTAGATGCCACTTTGTATTGTTAGTTAGTTGGTAGCCTTTTATGTTTGACTCATACCTATCCTAATATTTCCTTTGTTGTTGGTCTTGTTGCTTGATATATGAAAACACCCCATGAGAGCCATTGGAAAGAAACAAAAATGATACTTTTGTATATCTAGGGTATAGTCCAGTTCATGGTACATTATAGTTTAGGGGGCACTCCTTTGTTGGTTGGTTACACTGATTCCACTTGGGTTGGAAACCCTAATGACCAGAATTCGATTGTTAGTTATGTTTTCAGTCTTGGTTATGAACATGTCACTTGGGCTTGTAAGAAACAACAAGCTCTTACTCTTTCTTCAAAAAAATCATAGTATCGAGCAATAGATAATGCAACTCAAGAATCCTTGTGGCTTCAAAAAATCCTTTAAATGTTTGGATTCCAACAACACCATACGATCACACTTTGGTGTGACAATCAAAGTGCCATCAAGTTCACCAAATATTTAGTTCAACATCAGCACATAAAACACATTGATCTACACATGCACTTCATAATTTTTTTTCTCTAAGATCATTTTCTCAAAGTGCTATTTTTCCCTAAAGATGATTAAGTTATGAACATTTTGATAAAGTCTCTTACAGAAGTGGAGTTTTCCAAACTTTGATCTATGGTAAGATCAACTAGTCTAATGTGACTTTAGGTAAAGTGTGTTTCCTTGGTATATTATTAGTATGCATTTGTAGTTATGTAATTTGATGGTCACGATATGTTCTAGACATAAATTGATCCAATGGTTCATATTCTCTTCAATACTAATAGCTATATTGATATGTAGCTTAACACCCTATTGGTCTGTGATCTTCATTTAAAGAGCATGGAGGGTCATTTCCTAATGATCAATTGTGAGAAACTCTAATGTAAATTCTTCTATTTTTCATTAATATATTTCCTCAAGTGGTCGTGTTGGCTAGGGTCATGGATAGTTTCCCTCTTTGAGGTTATTAACCACGTAATACACTAGTGTGTTTATATTTGATCTATTAGTGTGAGTGGTTGTGTAAGGTGTTTAACCTGAGTGGAAATACCTTATTTTTTCAAAAAATCATGCTTGATTCTCTCGATTATAGAAGAAGTAAGGGTAAACTCACCTAATCCATCCATCATGTTCAAGTCAATAGGGTGAAGTTGTCCCTCTCTATCCTCCTAGGCTATAGAAGTGTCATGGAGTGAGGGATCCATAGTAGAACCAAAGTCCTCCTAAGGGGGAGAAAATATAATAACTTCCTAAGGTAGGCCAAGTTGAACCATAATTATGTCAATGAGTAGCTATAGGAATGTTTTATTTACCTAAAGATCCAAGTGTTGCCTCTAATGAATTCCCATAAACACCTCAACTTATTTTTCCCAATCATGGATTTTTATAATGTGCCTTGCTAAATACACCAAAAATGTATCTCTTTCATTTTTCTCCTTATTAATATGACTTGCAAAATAATCCTTCCATTGATTCCAATGGTTAGTCCAATTCGTGACACTACATTGAGCTTCTGTAGTTTCTTCCCACATTGCTTGATACCACACTTGACCTTGTTCAACTCAAGAAACACACAATATCCCCTCTTATAGTGGAAGTGGGCCATTAGCTTCGACTCACTATCAATTTTCCTAGTAAATTATGTACCAAATATCACATCCAAACCATTCAATTCACAAATGGAGTAGCTACTAGAAGTGACAAGGGTAGGGTAGGGTTCAAACCACATATTGGCCATTCACCTTGGAAACCACAAACTGAAGCATAATTGGAAAGAGTGAGAACACATATGGATTCACACCCAAGTCCACTCACCCACCAAATATGTTGGTGCCCACGTGCACTAGCACAAAATACCTCCAGATAAACGCATGAGGCCAGAGGCTAAATTCAAAACTAAAACACCTATTTCTTTCTTTAGGCACTATTTGAATTGATAATTATTAAATCAATCCTATTTCCAATTGTAATGAATTGTAATATAAACATGCACCCATTTCCACCATAATTGGACCTAATATCAACTCTACCTCCATAGCCAAAGGCATGAATGAATATGGCTAACACTAATACCATGTGTTAGGATATGGGGTGTTCTCCACTATAGTTACACACATCATGTAGGAAGTGGGATTATGACCCCCCAATTTAGTTCACACAACCCTTCCTCTAGGTTAACCCCCTTGTTTTCCTACTCATCAATAGACTTGTTTTCCCTTAAAGGATATGGAAAAAAATCATCATTCTCTGAGTCTTGGATTTCAAAGAGAATTATTTCGATGATTCTATATTGAGTAAGGTTCTTAGGTGGCTTTTGGTAACATTTTTCTCTTATATTTAATGTTGAATCCCCCACTATCATTATGTAGTGTTCTTTAACCCCTGAACAATGAAATATAACTAGTTATACAAAGAATATAATTGCAAATTAACCAGGAACAAGAGACAATAAGATAGAAATTGTAAAGAGACCCTTGAGTATTGATAATGGAAAGAAGAATATAGTGTTCACTTGCCTCTTAAGGTGGGATGACCTTCCACTGAGAAGAGCTCCAAATACACAACACAAGATAAGACATTTTATAGTCTCATATCTCTTTAAATAACTTTTACAAAGAAAAAACCCTAAATACTACTAGTCCCATTATTGATGGGTACCAACTACCCAATGGGCCTTATAAAGTGGACCCTCTTTACGTTGAATAACTATCTATTACTATATGTTGGCCTTATTCAAAGAGGATGGCCATATACAATAACTAACTAACTCTTATGTCACCCAAAGTAGGGTGGTTAGGGTAGGACCCTAACACATTACTTGTATAACATTTATGTATTTCAAAATTGATAAGCCTTTGTGCATGATTAGTGCTTCTACCTCATTATAAATTAAAATCCATATGACCTAAGAAGACGCAATTTCTTTTTTTCCATTGGGGCCAAATATGACCCTCCCTTACACCAACCACCCTTAAATTTGATCAAATAATAATACAAGGCATACAACACTCAATTTTATGTTCCATTATTCATCCTTTTTTGGTATAGATACATTATACATATTGCAAACCACCTTATCTATTTTTGTGAACTGATACAATGGACCAATAGTTGGAAATTATAAATTAGATTTGTTATTTATTTCAGTTGCACAGTCACTAAGACATCAAGACTCACGGGTCCCCATATCAAATGCACTAACTAAAGTCCAACTAAATCATCAACCTTCATTAACTATAATGTGTTGTCCCCATTAACCAAAGTATATTATTAACCAATGCATACGTTATCTTCTCCAACTCAACAAATGATTGCTTAAATGATCAATCCCCTTTAACAATCTCTCACTTGGTCGATCATTTTAATTATTCCTTCGTATTCAAACACTTTCAACAATAACAAACTATGTAGAATCAAATGGAGTCATTTCACCATTTGAATGTAAATCTACTCATTAATTAGATGAGTGAATTAATAAACATGTATTTGGCTCACTTTAATTTTACGTGTAGCACATTTTTAAACTCAATGATATCCATTATGAAATGATATTGAAATATATCTCCTTCAACCTAGGTTGATAAGTTTGATTCCTTCCTAAATACACTGCATGTTTACCATCATAATGTATCCCCATCAACTTTTGATCTTCAATGTTGTGTATTTACATAATTATTGAATCCAAATTTCTTTCTTTGATACATGTACTATCACTATGTATTTAGTTTCAATGTTCAACATAGCCATTGTATTATCTCCTAATATTAACATCACATTGTACCTGGTCTACATCTTTGTGTCCCACCAAATTAGATTGTTGACTATGATCTTCATAACAAATGTTTTTATCATGTGTTTATCATAGTATATGAAGACCCTATTCATAGTTACCCAATACTATTAATAAATATTGATCATAATCCATCTAACCAACCTCCACTAGTTGTGTAATATAAGGTCATGTACAAACTATTGCATACACCATGCTTCTAACCACACTCTTCATTTCATTACACTCTTCACCTATTTTAAGGTTGAATGACTTAAATAACTTCACATAAGATTTATTGGTCTCCAAAACAACTTGCAGTTTAACATGCTAAAACATTTTAGAACATTTTCTATATACTTACACCAAATCAAAAAGATTTTATAATTCTTTCTTTCTCTCCAAATCTCAATTACTAAGTGGTAATTTACATCACCAATATCTTTCATCTAAAACTTAGACAACATTCAAATATTTTTCATTTGGACCAATTCCTTATCCTTGATAATTATTAAGATATCATCAACATACATAGCAATACTTATGGCATGCCCATCACTTAGCTTAAAGTAG
The DNA here is from genome assembly GCA_010110895.2 of Picea sitchensis. NCBI lineage: Eukaryota > Viridiplantae > Streptophyta > Pinopsida > Pinales > Pinaceae > Picea > Picea sitchensis. The sequence goes on from SNQJ01S0007206.1 coordinate 6,766, forward strand.
ATGTAGATGTTTTTGGATCTCCTCTTAAATCCATGTTTATGCATTATTAAAACTATTTAACTTATAATATTATACTTTGATTGCTTCAATTCATTAATGACTTATCAATTCAACATGCCAATTCCTTTTCTCTTTTAACCTTCAACACTTATTTGTCCATGTAGATCTCTTTTGTTATAAATATATGCATACAAATAATATGTATTCCCATATTATTTATTATACCAGAGGATATCAATTGTGCACAAGCTTGGTTTGAATTCCCCTTTTCAGTAAACATGTCATGGAAATGTGAATCTCCCATGAATATGACACCTGCAATGGTGAGGATATCAATTGTGCACAAACTTGGTTTGAATTCCCCTTGTCAGTAAACATGCAATGGAAATGTGAATCTCCCATGAGTATGACACATGCAATGGTCATTTCTAGTGTTATTATTTTTTAGTGGAGTGTAAGTTCATTGTGAAAAGTGATACAAATAAAAACCTAAACAAAATGAGCTTAGATTTCACGTTTTTCAACACGTGAGATACTCTTGTCGTCATCATGTACAATGTTATTGATATGAACATCTTAAACAAAGTATTTGAAGGTTGAAATCTAGAACCAGACATGTTGTTGCTCTCCTTCATGGTGATATGAGCATATTTATGTAGATATAATTTGGTATGAAAAAAGTTGATCATTTCAAGGTAGATCCAAGTAGAACTAATAAAATTAGGGTAGATATAAGGGTGATAAGAATAGATCCAAGGTAGAATATCAAAATGTGGGGCAATCCAAGGGAGTATCAAGTAGATCTTTCCAAGGGAGTATCAAGTAGATCTGTCCAAGGGAGTATCAAGTAGAACTGGGAGTTTCCAAGTGTCATCTCACCTTCTCTAATCTTGGTACCTATTATATGAAGATTTATCAAATTTTGGTTAAGACGGTTGATAATAAACCATTACCTTATCGACAAAGTCTTTTGATTCTATCGCATCACTTGAGCATAAAATACAACTCAAAGTGGGGATCCCTATGGATAATAAATGCCTACTATTTGTAGGTAAGAAACTAGAGGATTATTCTCAGTTACTTTATTACAATATATGCAAATATTTCACTCATATTTTAGCAGCATTTGTGTGGAGGAGCAGTGTGATTCAGAGTGCCTTCTTCATCCAACCCAGTTTCTTATGAGGATACATCTTGATCCAAGGCATATCCTACAACAACTAAGCCTTATGCAATGCTAAGTATATATATATTGTTAAGAAATTATACAAGACATCGGCATTGGATTTCAAGCATACAAAGGTAAATGAACTCTTTTCAACCCTTGAATATGTTATAGTAATATATCGGTTTAATGGATTTTGGCCACAATCGACAAATTTTCACAAGTGCATTTATTCCCACTATACCAAGAATTGTGAAGTCCTCAAGTGTTCTAAAGGTTTATTTGTAGTTCAGTTTGATACTCCTAAGGATTACTAAAAAAAAATTGAGGGACCTTGGTTTTCGGGTAGAGTGGAGCTCTTTATTACCCCATGGTTTTCGAGCTTTGATCTATCCACCATCGTTGTATCCAAATTACTTCTTTTGGTCCAACTCCTAAATACGCCTCTTTATTTTTTACATCCTTTAATCTTTAAATATATTGGAAATGAGTTGGGTAGTTTTTTAAAGTATGATCTTCAACAGACTTGGATGGGTCTTTTCACATATGCTCAAGTATGTGTGGACATTGATCTTAGTAAAGTTATTCCAAATATAATGCTACTAAAACATGGAATGTTTAAAAGGATTCAAAGCTTGGATTATGAAAATACAACATTTAGATGTCGGTTTTATCATAAAACAAGTCATTTACAAGATTCATGTCCTCAAGAAAGAATTCATTCAAAGAGGAATAAGAAACATTATTTCAAATCTAAAAGTTGGCATCCATATGAGCCCCCTCTTTCGGGTGATGAAGATGATGAGAGTACATTAGATTCACACTCTTTTGAGGTAGAGAAATATAATAATAAAGGAATGGAAATATATGTAATACCTCAATGTTTGGCTTGTTATTTTTAGTTTTAATTGATAAGGAGATGGTGTTTTGGACTCATCATCCCCTTGCTTCTTTCTTTTGTTGATGATTGGTTATGATAGACATAGATATCTACGTGATTGCTTGGATTGCGATCATCATCAATATTCATTTTCAATGATTTACTTAGCATCGATATTCTTGATAATGGCTATGTAACATTGATGTTCTTTGATGATGACTTAAGATGGTTATTCCTTGTAGGGATATGGTTGAATATTTATATCACTTGTTAAATAGCATGCATATTGATGTACAACCTTGTTATGATGACCTTGATTTTTGATGATAAGGTTGCATGTGCATTGGTATTATTGGAATCATTAATCTATCACAAGTTGAGACATTAATAGATATATGGGTAAATGCACTCAAGGGAAGGGATCATGTCTCAATGAGGAGGACAAACTCATCCTAGAGCTTAGGAAGCCTTGGGAAGAGGGAAAAAATCTTTAGAAAAATGGGCACTAAAGTGAAATGGAGTAAAAGGGCCAAGGTGAAGGAATTGTGACTTACTTTTACATTATTCTTGACACTTGTAATTTCATTCTTAAGACCAATTACACCATTCATGAGCTAGTAAGGAGAAGAGGGAAAACTAAGAGCCAAATATTGGAAAAGTTGTTACACTAGTAAAAGATTACAAAAGAATTAACTACCTTAGAGAGGGTTGGCTATGATAGTAGAAAATATTAATAGATTTTACCAAACTATGTAATAAATTTGTGATTTTAAGTTGTATTATTGCTACGGGGAAAATACCCCTATATTGGGTCTAAGGTAAAGGAAGAGCGCTAACTCCCTTAAAAGACCAGTCTACCCTTAAGCTACCCCAAAACCATCTAAACAAAGTAACGAGAGAGAGGAAAGAGGGTTAATTGGTGCACATTTAGTCCTTGCAGTTGGTGTAGACCTCTTTCACTTGTTGTCACCTCCTAGATCATGGATCTCCTCCCAAAGCTGACATGCAAAAGATTAGGAATACAATGCAACAACATATGAAATCTCTATTGATCACTTTCAAAGTTTAGACATAGATATAAATGCATAAATCAACAAAAGCATACAAACATAATATTTTGGGACAAGGATGAACTCTTTTATTCAATTTCAAGACAAAAAGGATTACAATCTTTGTTGGAAACGTCTCCACGAACTAGGTCCAGGCTCCTTATCGTGGCTCCAAGTGCATCAATCCCACATTAGCTTCTCGCAACCAACTTATCACCAAGGGAAGGAGGAAGGGTTGCATAAGGAGAAAGGTTGGAGGGGAAGGTTGAGGCTAAAACTCAAAATGAGATGTAAATCTTGGGCTAAGAAAGGGAAGGGATTTTGGCAGAGTTTTCTTATTCTCTTGCTTATGTTCATAAATGACACACCAAGACCTATTTTTATATGAGAAAAAGATGGTTATTCAGTTTGGGGATGGGCTACAAGGGGTAAAATTGTTAGGAAACCTTCCATAGCCCATAAACTCCGTTGAATTCCACGCAATTTTATATTTTTTGCAAATTTCGGAGGTAAATGTGAGCTATCTAGCATGCAACATGCATGTGCACGCATGCTAACTAGCATGCAGCATGCATGTGTATGCGGGCTATTAGATCAACAAGGTGCATACACTCTCCAAAAAATGGTTTTTTAAAAGGAATCCTTAGTAGTATTTTGGCAAAGTACGCAAAAGGAAGGGCTAATGTCTTGTATGCACAAATAAGGCATTTTGGACTAAAAAAGATGACCCCTAATGTGTGAGGTCATAAGATCATCTGATGGATGAAATAAATTACAATATCTTTACCAGTGGGAAGGCACAGAGTTGAGTGAGCTCGAGATGAGCGTTCGTGAGTGTTCCATTTGCAAAACAATGATAATCTCTCTGAGGCGAGGATACCCATGCTCGGGATGAACTAAGCATGGTTGCCTATCAAGTACACTGTAGATCCATGTCATATATGACTACTAGACAGAATATAAATGTTCATATAAAGTGCAGCCACGAAAAATACATAACAGATCTACATCTCAAGATCATCTGAAGATATACAGGTACAATATGATATACATCTTCAAGAAGCATTGATGCTTTTGGCTGGAGATGAGGACTTAATAGCTGGAGAAACAACTTCAAGATCTTCAAAAATTGATTAGGAGTACAATAGGAGTGTAAGACTCACTACCCTAAGGTATTTGATGTTTCATTGGGGAAATACTAGAGGATATTGATCATCAGGCACATAACTCCATTGATTTTGAATCTGAACTTGACTGGACTCTTGGGATGGCTGACTCATGAAAGTCAAGAGATAAGCTGCAAAATGGCTGACTCAGGTTGGATAAAACTTTCCTTGAACAAAAGAATGATGAAATGATGAGACTTAGTCAACATATATTTGACATAAGTCTATGATACATGAGGCATCACAAACTCTCCATATGTTTGGAAGAGTAACCAAATAGAGGAGGACACAACTCTATGTAACAAGAACAACTTCCTAAGGTCATACTAGATCCCAATGCTTGGTGAAAAAATGGAAGGATGTGCTTTTTCCAAGGGAGACTATCTTATTGTCGATAAAAGAGAATGTATATACCATCCCCTCTTTTTGGAATATTTTATTTTTTTGTCTTTTTTAAATTTTTAACGAGCTTGAAAAAGAATAAAATAATGCTATGTTACAAAGTAGGAACAAGTGTCGTGAGAAAGAAAACTAGTTCTAAGCGCATGGAACATATTGATTCTTAGTGCAAGGAGACATGTCTAGGATAAGGGCACTCATGAAAATTCTATTGGAAGATTGGTTGTTGTCATTGATGTCAACCCTAGTCATGGGTTTTGGACCACAAGATTGATAAAGGTATTTGGACATGAAGGACAATGCACATGCATATACAAC